>JAUMHQ010000073.1:3191497-3207647 GCA_032361165.1 Enteromius paludinosus
TGCTCTGATTGGCTGTTTCTCAGCGTTGCTCATTTCAGTAGCACAAACAGATTTCTACTGTCCAGCGTGAACGATGGTGGTGCAAGTTGAATTGAGTTAGGTCACAAAATGGTCACAAAATCTTGCAATTATTGTAAGTAGGACAAGACCTTTACACACACAAGGTTAACTGAAGATATACAAGAAACACTTGAATCAATGAACAAGAAGACTACAATGGACTACAAGCACAGGAAACAGGAAACTCAACAACATAATGTCCGAACACAAAAGAAAGGCACAAGCAGAGGCACTACATAACAAAGCATTTGAATTTATTTTAAACAATGCAATTATTCAAATGACAAATATGCATCACATTTGTTAAGTTGTTTATGTTACCACTGTACTTTTATTACCTTTTGTTTACTTTTCTCAATAGCCGTGACAGTTATCTGAAAACAACGTGGTCATCATTTTGTGATGCAGGTCTAGCAAGATTAAATTCTGATTTGATGTTAATTCTTTCAGAAACATTACGTTTAGTTGATGTCAGTTGAGTAAAAAAAAAATATCTAAATAGTATGGGGAAGAAAACTGTATATTTAGATCATATTTTTCATGCAATTATTATTGTTTTGTCACTTGCTTTGATTTGAAAAAAATAAAAATAGGCAAAATGTATGGTACTCAGTGTTTTAATGCACTATATGTTAGGAATGGTCTCTATTACATATAGATTTGTGCCTATTTGTGTTTAAGGAGACTTAAATGAGACACAATGTGAACTTATCTTCCTGAGCTATGAAAGAATAAACTCTGATCAATACAATTTTCCCATGGGAACTGCTAAGATGTACCATTACAGCCTAATGTAGAATTATTGTGTTTAGTGCAGGCAAACCCAGCTGTTCACAGAAGCTGTGGAACCATAAATGTCTGGGGATAACAGTAATTCATATTTCCGTGCAGGCAGAAGATCAGTTTGATTTTACGCTTGTATCTGTAAAACATGCTAGCCAACAAACAAACATAAAAAATGAGATTTTGTTTATTTCCAGTAAGACTGAACTGGATTTAACTGCAAATGCATTTTTATTTCATTTCATGCATTAAGGTAATTTAATTCTTCAGGCTCCAAGAACCGTTATCAAAGCATGAAACATGAAAAATGAGAAAGACAGTGAAGCCTTTAACCTCTATCAGAAATGTTTTGCTTTTCAACTAGACACTGAGAAACGTTTAATGCCCTTGACCAAATGGTCCTGGAAAGGCAATTTCAAATTTAAACATTTATAAGTTTATAATTTGCTGTGAAAGATTTAAAAAGGTTAGGTCATTTTCAAAACGAAACACAATTAAAATGCTAATTTCAGAATGACTGACAGGTTCTTAATGACAAGATATTATTATCTCAAAGTCATTTCTGATATTTAGTGTCTTTTAGATATTGTATGATGCACATAATAATAATAGCAGGGTAGACAAATAAGACACTGGGTACCAACAACAAGGGTTACTTCACCCAAAAATGAAAATTCTGGCATTAATTATGCTCCCTCGTGTCATTCCAAACCTGCAAGGCCACTGTTGATCTTTATCTATATGTTTTTTACAGTGTTGTGATAATATTGTTTCTCTGCACGTGTGTGTTGGTGTGTAGTTCTTTGACGCCATGCCCACGTCACGATGACGCTGAGCTTTACCTTTGCCTTCGCTCTCATCACTGTCTGCTCCTTCAGACTCCGAGCGCAGAGCCGTGACACAACTTGAGAGGAGTCAGACTGGACAGACCGTTCATAAAACCACATCAACAACACAACAGCACAGCAAGCTAGACTCCCATCAGTCCACTTCTCCAGTTCATCCCTCTTTGACTCACTGTGCACATTTATTTTTGCGGCTTTTCACTTATGTCCCGCAAATCCAGCGATGACTATAATCTGCGTAGTATGAGCAATCTGATGGGCGAGAGGAGGAAGCGAGCGTCGGATGATGGAGAGCGGAGTCTCATCAAGGCTCCGTCCAGCGCCAGCCTCAGCAGCGCCGGTCCCTCAGCAGCGTCCCCCGCGCCGGCGGACCTGGAGCGCGCGGCGCGCAAACAGTTCCAACAGGATGTCACGCCGGGGTTCGTTTACGTCCTGGCCGTGTTCTCCGCTATCGGCGGCTTTCTGTTCGGCTATGACACCGGGGTGGTGTCTGGAGCGATGCTTTTGCTCAAGAGGGACATGAATGTAACTGCCCTGTGGCAGGAGCTGCTGGTGTCCGGGACCGTTGCCGCGGCGGCGGTGTCCGCGCTGCTCGGCGGGTACCTCAATGGGCTGTTCGGGCGGCGGGTGTGCATCCTCATGGCCAGCTTCACCTTCGCCATTGGGGCGATAGTGTTGGGATCTGCACCTAATAAGGAGGCTCTACTGGTTGGACGGCTCATAGTGGGACTTGGGCTGGGTGAGTGAGACAAATTCATTCAGTGTTGACATTGGAAAAGTTACTATAGTAAACTTGAGGTTGTTTGGGGTCTTGTATTGTGCTGTCTTTTTATAACTAGCACACACACACACATATATATAATATCACTTTACTAAAAGAAGTGTTATCTTAAAGAATTATTACCTGTTCTTACCCTTACATTTTGTTGGTGTAAATTCACGTCTTTCGGATGAGACGTTAAACCGAGGTGGTTGTAACCCCGGTGTCCTGGCCAAATTTCCACTGGCCCTTGTCTATCATGGCCTCCCAATAATCCCTATCCATTGATTGTATCTCTCTCTCCTCTCCACCTGTAGCTGGTGTGTGGTGAGCGCACTGGCGCCGTTGTCTTGTGGCTGCCGTCGCATCATCCAAGTGGATGCTGCACACTGGTGGTGGTTGAGGAGAGACCCCCCCACATGATTGTAAAGCGCTTTGGGTGTATGGCAATACACAGTAAAGCGCAATATATATGCGTATTTAATTCACTCATTCAAATTAGGTTAGTCCAGTAATGTTAAATAACATGTTTGGGAACATGACTATAATAAAACCATGTATTATTACATGCACTATATATATAATTTTTTTTTTTTTTTTTTTTTTTTTTCATATATTAGCATGTATGAATGTTTAGTCAAGTTAATTTAGTATTAGAAAATAATATTTTATACTTGAATGACACCACTTATATATATATAGACTGAATGCAGATGATTGAATTTGTTATTATTTAAATATCTTTACTTTATTCTGTTTAGATTATTATTTGTCATGCCCTCTTTGGCTTCTCCTTCTCCAGACACCTTCTGTTCCAATTCCTCGGACCACTAAATCTCGTTTGCACTCACACCTGTTCTCCATTTACCAATCAGCACACACACACAAAATTTATACATACACATGCCTTCCTCTCTTGCTCTGTTCATCATATCATCAGGGATATTGTACACTCACTGCAATACTGTGATGATTTCTTGTGTACTTGTCTTCAAGACAGAAAACCACACAGCAGACCCAGTTGGACCCATCTCCATCCAGGAAACACTTAAATACTATGAGACAGTTTTTAGTTTCTTAATTTTATTGCGATCATGCGGGGATTTGTAGAAGTCAAATCCAAACATTACAAATAATCAAAATACAGCTAATTATCTGAACAAATAGATGCATTGACTGAATGTACTTTATTATTGTTCATCTAAGGAGATATCTAAAGTAAAAAGTACAGACCTGGCAGGTTTTAACTTTTAGTTAGTCATTAGGTTAGTGCAGTGGTTCTTAATCTTGGACTTGGGGACCACAGCTCTGCCCATTTTGTATATCTCTTTTATCTGACACTCTCAGTTCATTTAATAAAGTTCTCTATTGATGAGCTGAAGATCTGAATTAGACGGTTTAATTAGGTCTGATACATTTTTAAAGGCAGTATAGATGTATCCTTCAACGCCTTTGATATTTGAATGGATATCAGTCCTGTGCATCAACTGACAGATGAGCTGAAAATAAAGTGCTTCTGAAAGTTGCCATTGGTGCTCGGTTTGTGTTTTTGACCAACTTTTTCCACTACTGTTGTAGTAATTGTACATTGGCTTAGTTTACACCAAAGCTTCACTCGTACTTGCCTCAGAAGTCTGAATGAAATCAGTTCCACGAGGTGCATTTGTGTGCAAATGCTGGCTGCAAAGTCATCGCCTGATAAGGTAGCAAGGCAACAAGTCAGCAGCCTAAACTTCCGGCAACTAGAAAATCTGCAAGACAGAAGCTTTTACTTTTTGAGTAATGTTTTAATAAATGCAAACAGTCGGGTTATTTACTATATGTTCAGTGTGGTTGATTTTCATCAAAAGATTGTAGACAGTCTTTTTAATTGCTTTGCTTAAAGGAACCCAAGCAAGTCATAGTGTAACAGAGCTTCACTAGCGCAAGTGGAATTTCTCATTAATGTCTGTACGGAGCTTCCAAAAATCAGCTGAATATCCCGTGAGCTTTTGGAAAGAGCAATTTGGCCTGATGCTTATTATGCACTGTCATTAGGGAAGACTGGTGTTTTCTCAATCCTTATATTGTCTGGCTGACTAATGCTTTTTTGATAGCTCAAATCCAGAGATTCATCTTTACACTCTGGACCATAATATATTTAGCAAAACCATTGGTTTTTGTGTAGCAGTCAATAAAATGGTATACTTTCTTTAGGAAATATGGAAATATAATATACTTGTTTCCACGATAAGTCTCCCCTTGTAAGTTTCTTGAAAGGTCACTGATCTGATAATTGACCACTGACTTCTGGTTTAAGCTATTGAGCCCAATTACTTCCACACTGACCTTTGCGAAAACACAAAGCCAAGATCAGTTAAACCATCGAAATAACGACCTTTTCCTTAGCCCATTATCTTTATTTAGCATAGTCAAGACAGCAAAATACAGCACACTGTATACTGCATGTTCTTTCGTTATGTGAGTCAAGCAATTAATGCAGTGTTTGGTAACCCCGTCTCAAAGGATTTGGGCAATTCCTTACCTTAACGTTCCTTCAAAGCGGGCACAGAGCCTTGTGCTAATGGTGTAAAGTAACAGTTCAGTTGGTCTGGTGTTATCAGAGAAGAAGCTAAGCTCTTCTGGCAGTCATCTGCTGTCTCCATGACTCCACTATCCTTGAGGAGCTAAAGGCCATTAGAGCGATGGCCTCTCACGTTGAGTGTCTGGGGTAGTTTGCTGAATGAAGTGGATGTGTTTTTTCTTTAAAACACGGTCTCTAATAATAGAGGACAGCTTAGCTTCAGTCGGGAGTCTCACACTAATGAGTATGCTCTCTAGTTTTGCAGCTGAAGAACAGTAAACCTAAGGAAAAGCAACTGCAGCTTGTTTAGTAGATATACACAACAACACTTCCTACGACTGACTGTTACATCATTAGGGCTGAGGTGCAGGATTGATATTGTGATCTACTCCACTCAGGAAATCTGATTTTGTATACTGATATCCGTGAATTGATACTTGCTAAGTATTCCCTTGTGCTTTACTGATGGCCATTAATGTTGAAATATAATACTCAACACACCATATCTCTCATGCAGCATCAATATCCTTGTAAACTGCGATTCATTTGTATGTGTTTTCGGTACATGTATATTGACTTTTCAAAGCATAGTGAGCTGCTCTGCTGTCTATATACGCATCTACCTTCTGAGGCAGCTTCCTAAACAAGGTAAAACCACATGAGAGACTGTTCTACTTCAGTATAGAAACCTTGTTACCAGAAATACAGTAATAACCATCCCCAAGCTCTCAGTCGATTATAGAGTTAGCTCCTAAGCTAACCAGATGCTCAAAAACAGATACACATTTTACAAAAGATTGACATTGCGAAACAATTTCTGTGATTCTGGCTTAGAATCAGCACTTCTGTGACGTAAAATGAGAGGGCCAATTTTATGGTCTTCCGACCAACGATAGCCGACGACAGTTTTATGACGGTGTGTTTACTGCTGTGACCCACATTCACTGACCAGCAAATAAAAATAAGACATGAAATCAGCTAAAACTGCTTCCACTTTTTACAACTGCCAAAGTATGATTCATTATGCTTATTGGTTTACCAATAGCACATGCTGATGATGTTTTTGTTTTACTTTAGTTACATGCGTCGTAGCGTAGAAAGTCAATAGGTCATTATCGTACAGTCTGCATGCATGTCGTACCAGATTGTTAGAACCATGTCGCACAGTGTGATCTGCAATGATCTTATAGGATTCCTAAAACCATGCAGTGTGTAGAAGGCTTTAGACTGAAATTATACAGTACATGCGATTCTGACTAAGATTTTGGCTAAAATAGGCTACTGTATTTGGTTAACATAGTTCCATAAAATGTCATTATTTGCTGCAAAAATGTATAATCTGATTCTGTAATCTTAATTTGCGTGAATAGGAATAACATTAGTTGGTATCTGGTTGATGTTGGTGTTCATTTTATCTGGATACTGAATTAAAATGTGTGTATAGGTACATTTTTTCAATAAACCTGGGTTAGACCCTTCAAGACTGCGAGAGTCACAGGATACAGTACGAGCATGTTTTGAACATGGACAGACAGATATCATGCTCTGCACAGACATCTTTGTCATTCTGACTGATCCTTCCATGTGACATAATAATAGCCCTCCCATGTGGATAAATAAAGATTGTCTGTGAATGGCATTGTAGGATAACCTGAGGAGAATACATCCTTTGCTCATGTGAAGTCAGTGTCTTTCAAAACGTAAATGAAATGCCGATAACAGCTGTCGTCTCACGGTATTGATTAACCTCCTTCTGAGGCAAGCAGTGATGCGTTCCCATGGCAACAGGTACGTTGTCTGCCGGGCAACGAGAGCGACAGTGAACCAGGGCTATTAATAGACTTTATAGCAAGCGGTAATGTCGTAGACCTTGTCAGATAAATGTGGGCATGGACTTTTTGTTTGCTCTCCTGTGTAAATATCATGTGAACATTGGTCCCGTCACACCACATTACAATTTTCTCCCCATCCCAATCTGTTGGAAGCATATTCGCATTTTATAGTGTCTTTGTTATTCCAGAAATCACTTGCTTTTCGAACATTTGCATAATGTGACACATCTGTGATGTAATTGGTGGAAATGAGAAGGATGTGGCCTGGCTGGATCATCATAGTTCTCTTGAGAGCCATGTGATTGGCAGGGAGACTGGTACTCAAAGCATATTCACTATGCATGTCACATGTTCTTGTGTGTAACCCTCCGACAAAGCCTACAAGATGAGGTCTTTTGAAGATCTGAGAGACAATGTCGGTGTATTAAAGCTTTCGGTGTTCGAGAAATGTAGCGGTCCATGAATACAGTACTAGATTTAGACTCAAGCATGCATATTTATGTTTCCATAAAGCTTACTTTCATTAAAATGATGAAGTTCATAACTGTCACAATGACCTAAAAGTTGTTTAAGATATGTGTTAGTAGTAGTATTGTGTGGAACAGAGAGTTGTTTAAGATACTTGAGCTTGGACTGTCAACTTTTCAAAATTACAAAAAACACATTAAATACCAAAATAAAGAGTAAAATTATGTAGAATACTTAATGACTTGGTAATGAAATGTTTATAGTGCTTTTACTTTATGTCAATCGTAAGTATTTCCCATTATGTGTTCTACTGAAGAAAGTACGTTATACATGTTTGGAACGGAGGCTAAGTAAAGGCTAGAATTTTCATTTTTGAGTGACTTATTGCTTTAGGTACTTTTTATGTGCATTTTGACTTTTTTACGCTTTCTAACCAGAGTAGAGTTTTGACTGCTATATATCTACACTTTCAGGTATTGCATCCATGACTGTTCCTGTGTACATTGCTGAAACCTCACCACCCCACCTGAGAGGACGCCTGGTCACCATCAACACTTTGTTCATCACGGCAGGCCAATTCACAGCCAGTGTTATTGATGGGGCCTTCAGCTACATGCAGCATGAAGGCTGGAGGTATGACCATCAAACCACAAATCACTCTGTGCAACTGAAAGGTTTACTGCTTAACCAACAAACTGTCATGACCACAACTCAATAATCCAAAGTTAATTACTATTTAAATATGTTTGTTAAATATTGTTTTACTTAGATATTTTATTACAGTCATTAGGTTTAATGATTAGATCGTATGGCTAGATTTAGTATGAGCCAACTACAAGTTTTTATGATTTCGCTACCTGTACGTGTTATTATGACTTTTTATGCCGACTCATGATGGGTTGGTTTTACTGGTTTACTTGTAAATCACATCTTATATGTATATGCAAACATACATTTACTTGAAATCAAAGTAGAGATTGTACAAAATGTAACAAACAAAGTGTATTACATTTTCTTGTAATTCTTACTAAATTTTGTTTAATTTATACCCCAAAATTTATTTGTTTATATTGTAACCCATTTTATTTAACACCATCTTATAATCCATACAGAAGGAGAGTGTGGAAAAAAAGCCAACAAATTGTTTCAGTGAAAATAATAACCTATAAAATAACCAATCTTGTCAACTGAATAAAAAAAATAAATACCATTTAATTATATGAAGCATAAATTCTGTTTATTTCTGGAAAATACTTTAGGATCATAAAAACAATGTTTTAATTCATACTACAGACATTATGTTTTGTTCAAATCCGTTGAAGACTCAAAAATAAACTAGCGATAAAGCATAGGCACCAGCTGAGGATGTATATGTATTCTTATTTCAGAATATTCTTATTTTGCCCTTTCAATCGCTCAGATTTGTCTTTTAATAGTTTTCCTTTTTTATCTGTTTAGATATATGCTGGGTCTGTCAGTGGTCCCTGCATTGTTGCAGTTCCTAGGGTTCCTTTTCCTACCTGAGAGTCCTCGCTGGCTCATCCAGAAAGGTCTTACCCAGAAGGCCCGGCGTGTTCTCAGCCAAATCCGTGGCAACCAGAACATTGACGAGGAGTATGATACTATCAAAAGCAGCATTGAAGAGGAGGAAAAAGACTGTGGAGGAGGTGAGAAAATAGTCTTGCAGGCACTCTCATATGCAAATAACTCAAAGAAACACAATTACAGTCATGGTTCAGTGATTTCATTAAACTATGGAAAGTACTCAGGTACACAAGAGAACACTGTGTGGATATTGGCAAACCTAAGAAGCGTTTGCAGCATCAAAGTGCCTGAAAGTAATTTGTTTTCTGTAGAATTTGGTGAATTAGGGTAAAATGCAAATCAGAAAGAAAGTTGTGGTGACCAGTAGGGATGGGAATAAGGAATTTTGGTACAAAATATTTTGGTACAATGCTCCATGTGCATTGATGACAGAATGCCAATTGAAAGCAATTCAATCATTTGGTGGTTCCAGTAGACTCAGGTTCCAACTATAGCAACTACAAATTGCAGATAGTAGATATGTTTCAATTACAGATTTGCACAATATTTTTGTGACATAAAACATTACTAAAATTTATTTTTTCCCTTTTGTCATAAGACATGAAGAGCTGCTTCTGAAACATGTCGCAACATGGCTGGTATAAATCATTGACTAGGGTGGCAATGGCAAGGAAAGATCCTTATACTTGAGAGTGGCTATGTATGAGCCTGAAAAACCACCAAGTTTTTATGAAATTGACATGTTTCCAGTTTGAAGAATAATGTGAACACAGTTAGTAAAGCTCATGTGATTCACCGATCCAAAGTTGGAGACAGCTAATAGGAACACCTACTAGAAAGCACAACAACTTAGTAACTTAGGTATCAAGGCACTATTTTTTTTTGTCTTTATGAATGTAACAAGTATTTAAAAATGTGTTAGCTAGTGTCATATAGCATCAAAAAAGTTTGGGAAATACATATGCAATGTCAAGAGTCAAGACGCTAGAGGATCTTGGAAAGTGGATTGCTTTTGTCCTTAATTACCTATGATTCAGAGGTCCCTAACTACAGACTGAAGAGGCCTTTGCATCCCACTTCCCGCTGCAAAGCTGAAGGTGAAGGAGTCCTTTTCAGTTTTCAAGCTCTATCCAGAAAAAGAGTCTTATTATGGTGCATACGAATATACAAAGTTGCACATTTTATCCATCATAGTCCAGGAGGTAACCTGGTGGAGATTAATGGAAATAAAAGAGGAACAAATGTTTTCTTAATGCCAATACATGCATTGCACACCGGCAATACAAACCTGAACAGGCCACAGGTGTTCATGGCTGAAACTCATCTTGGTCAACAAAAAATAGTCAAGAGCAACGGAGGGCAACATTACCAGCAATTCAAAGGCACAGCATGGTGGAGATGACAACTGAATAGCATATGTACTTGAACAGCATGTTTCATCCAAGCAAATCTAATTCGGCCGTAGGAGGAGGCAATTACTAGCCATGGGAAGTCACCCGCCCCCTAACCAGACCTTATACAACCTCATTTACTAACCAATCACATGGCAGTCATAATCTCTCAGACCTTTTGGCTCCCTTAGAACATCATCTGAACATGACTGACACTTTTCAGATCTTCATAAAAAAGGAGATCATTTATCCAGACTAATGGTTTCTGGCTCCAACCAAGTCATTGTGAAACAAAGCCATATGCCAAAGACCCTAGAGTCATCATGGTGATTATACATTTGACAAAACCTTTTTTTGATCCTGCTGCTGTTACAGTGACAATGTCATGCTCTCACCTCTCAAATGTGTAAGGTCACTGTTCATGGGTTTCAATTTGGCAAATGTTAATTACTGGAACAGCAGGCAGTAGTAACTAACAGGAGCTGAAGAGAAGTGGTTGCAGTGATTGTTCCTAACAGGGTTTAGATATACAGCAGTTTGCAGCAAACAAAAGTCATTAATTTTCAGTGAATTTTCAGCAACACACATGACATGTGACCATTGGCGATGTTGAGACTTCAACCAAAGTCCTTTTCAAGAAACATCAGTTCACTTGGCGGCCATATTGGTAGCTCCTCCAGATAACTTAAAGAGAGAAAAAGCAAAAAATCTCAGAAAACAAATGCAGAAATCTGTTGGAACCATGACCAGGGCCTTCAACAGCTTTCAGAACTAGCAATGCCATTATTTACAAATAAATCACTCTTATTATAAATAATAAAGGACGTTTTCAGAAAGGCAATGGCATTTATTTGCACATCAGTTTAAATAATTTGGACAGTTCTTTCACACACTTAATCATTTGCAAGAGAACCCAACAAACAACCAATCACTCAATATAACCCAACAAAATGACTCCACATTTTGGCATTATCTCTTGTTTCACTGTCTATCCCACAGTCTTCTGCCGCTCAACTCCCACAGAAAATAAATTGAAAAACATCTACCCAATCTCACTCGCTCATTGTCTGTGGAAATCAACAGCAGAAACAGTGGTAATAGTTCGCATGTGCCACAAAATATCAATGGTGACAAAGAATTTTGAGAAAATATTATTATATTTGTGTTGCAATCATATACAGTGTCCTGCTGTGCAGATTGCATGTTGGTCTGTTTTGTTTGTCATCTTGTTTGTTTTGATTGCTCCTGATGTGAAACACCTCGGCACTAATAGAAAAGGAAACGATAGATGTGGAGAGGATCAAGGGAATGTAATGAGAAATCATCTGTGAAAATGAGGTGACACTGTTAAACCTACCATCTGTGATCGCACTGACAGAGACAGCTAAACTGAATCATCACACGAAAAGACAGACAGAAAGCAATATAAGTGAATTGGCGAGAGGAATAAAGAATTCAGGAGCCTTTTAATGGTTTCTTTAGCTTTTTTAATAAAACCATATTGAGCTGTGAGGATATTGTGAAAATTGTGAATGTGAAAATTCAGCATGATGAGGCTTTTGAATCAAATAGATCCCTACTGGGCTATTCACACCATGCATCCAAGGATTTTTTTAACCCTGTGTGTGAATTTTTGTTTAAAAATTGTAAGCATATACTTAATTTAGTGGGAGTGCACGTATTCAGAGCGTATTTAAGTTGGAAAGGGCATACCTCATAGAAAAAAAAAAAACATCCATATGAGAGAAGCTCTCCAGCATGGAAGGTGCTCGCAAAGGTCCTAACCCTATAAGAAAATCTGAGGTACAAAGACAGTTCCCAAAAATATTCAGAAGAACTTTGGTCCAGACCGTCAATATGTAGTTCTATGAGACACAGGAGCTGAGCATGCTTTTGCCTCTGTAAACTTCTCCACCACTGTCCTCACAGAAAGTGCAGAAAAGCTCACAAGTACATCAAGGAAAAAGCCCCTCTGTTTCGTACTGTTATATGCTCCGGGTCACCCACAGATGTCTTTCCATAACCACCATGGCTGCCATGGATTTGCCAATGGCAGTGGCTGTTGGCTTTGTGGCACGGAGAGCAAGACCTGTGCAGCTCAGCCTCGTCAACAGGGGATAGACCCTGACCCTTGTCCTGGTCTTTCAGCAGGTCAGCCTGATAAGCTTTAAGCATGGCTATAAACTGACATTGTGTGCATTGAAGCTGCAGCCTGACCTGCCGCTGCATATGCCCTGCAATTCAAACAAGATTTGGATGGAAAGGATGGAACCTTAGGGGAGTCTCAAGTTGTTCATCCTCATCTAGCATCTCCTACTTGGCTTGGAGACAGCGGACGATGTTAAATCCACATACGAGATACAAATCTGAGGAAAAATGTATTGTTGGGCAGCAATAAATTAGTAGAAGGCAAAGAATTGTTTCGCGCTTGGTCTGAAAGCACCTTTCGTCTGCATTTTGCCTTGCTTTTTCACATCCCACTCTTTGTCATGATAGAATAGACCTGTAGACTTGGATCAGAATGCAGCTTTACTAGACACATTTCTAGAGGTGGCCAAAAGAGCTGCAGGCTTTGGCAGGTCAGGGGTCCAGGTTCTTGTATCGTTGCACTGTTTGGTACACTTAGGTGAACTGGCCCACTGTGTTTAAAGAAATGTTTCCATTTGTTGGGAAAATTCTAAAAGGCATTGTGTAAAGTAACATTTAATTAAATATAGGTGTGGTACTGATATTATACAATATTAATACTACACCGAATAATACAATATTATCAGGTACTTAGCTATAAACATCTCAAAAAGTTCAACTACTGTAACATTTTCTTCAAAATGTTGCTCTATCATGAAATCATTAAAATGAAAGAACTAATTTAAAGTGAAAGACTTTAGCACCCTGTGTGGCAATACTGAGAATTTCCATTGCACTGTAAATGGCAAATTCTTATCAAGCCTGTGCCACTAGAAGTGTTTGCATCCATTTATTTACATTTTCAGGCCTATTCTCAAAAATAGCACTTTTTAAGTATGGGAAAAGCCTTCCTGGCATATTGTCTGTAAATGCTGGACAAATTTGTTTTCTATTATAGGTGTATACTGTATACTGTAGGTGTGTTTGTTCTGATACAATCATGGTGATTGTCTCATGGAGGGAGACTTTGAAAATAACCTATATTATCTTTTGATGAAAGCATAATATGAGAAGATTGGATCTCAGGCTTTTAGTGCAGTATATTAACAAGACCAGAGAGCATTAGAGCATAATGATACATTCAGGAGTTCTGTGATTTTTATTTGTATTTTTTGCAATGTCATTTTCATTCAACATTCTGTCGGTAGCTTTTATAATGTAATGCTCTCAGTTAAAATATACCGCAAATCCTTTGGCAGCATTGTCGATTTTCTTCTTGTATGCTTCTTTGAGACCTTTTGGTGGATGTTTCGGAAACGAGCAGGAACAGGAGCGACAGGTTTGACAAATTGTCCTGAAATCTCTTATCTGCCACATCTAAACGGACACACACACATACACACTCGCCTTTAGCAGGCAAATACTGTCACAGTGATTATGTTTTATTGTACGAGATGAGCTTCTCATTGAATATTCTGCCATTTTGGTGACATTTATGAGGATTGTGGGAAGCTGAAAAGAACAGTCGGTTAGAACAATGTCCCAGAAATCCAGAATAATTCGAGCTTTTGCAAGCATGTTCAATAGTCGAGAGGCTTTTCATGAATTTTAATTTTCACACATAATAGCTCATGATGTTATTAGAAAGCTCTGGGGATTTGCACTATTGGCCTGAAAAGTGTTGTAGGAAGTGAAATGTTGCTGAATGCTCAACTGATAAGAGTTTGAGAGAACACGGGAAATATTGTTTAGATAAGGAAAATATTCCCCAGATACTGTATTTAAAAAAAGCTGTATTTCTTCTTCTTACACTGATGTGTATTTGTTTTTTGTTGGCCATTTAAAGTAGCCATGTATTTTGATGATATATATTTGATGATAATCAATTGATTAATTGATTGATAGTGTAGTTATGAATACTTGAGTTACAGGAAATGCACTTGCGCATTTTTTTAAAATGTATTTTAATTTTGCTAGACACAGTAGATCACCTCAAAACTAGACATTTACTAAAAGTCAAAACGTCTAAATTTGATTTGATGGTGTATTTAAACTGTGATTATGAGGTAAGATGGCTAGCGGTATACAGCAACCACACAAATGCAATAATTGCTGAATTTTTGACAGTTTAATAACCATCTATTTTACCTGCCCATCATTTACTGTCTTTTTTAGATGTTTTTAAAGTGAAATAATCTGTTGAACAAGCAGCTGGTGTCTCGCTCTAAAATGAAAACCCTACATTTATGATGAGCTTTTGTGTAATTCGTGTTTCCAATGACAACAGCGCTGAGATCAGGTGATATTTAGTGGCCCTGTTATCCATCTCAAATAATTGGGAGAGTGTTTAAACCAGCAGCAGACAGACAGCTGTGTAAAGCATATTTGTCCCTTATGTTCTCCTGTCATCTGTGAAAACATCGTTTTCCATCATAATGTGGGATATTGTCAGGCTGCAATGTGCTGTTGACCTCTTATTGCCTTACACCTCAATACCAAACCAATCAAAAAGCTGGCATTTTGTTCTTCTCCTGTCCTTAAATGTCCTACTTTGAAGAGATTAAATGTCCCTTAAGCCTTTTTTAGAAATAAATCATCTTCTTTGTCATCAGTCTTGATTTTTTTATGACTTTATCTTGTTTCTTTTGGTTTGTATGTCTATAAATCATTTCAAGAGAGTATTTTGAGAGTAGATTTCTAAAGTGATGTTACCAAACCATTTAGTTTACAGTTAGGATTACAGTTTTCTAAAAGCGAAGGTTAATTTTCAAGATCTCAATTAGCCAAAAGTGTTCCTAATTCCTAAACCACCAATGATGATTATGAGTTATGCCGGTATTCTGCTCTCACAATATGAAAATGTTTAGAGATTTAGTCCCAAATTTCACAGCATATCTGTAATTAAAAAGAAGATGGAAAAGGTCTAAGGGACAAAAGAGAGAATGAAAAGACCTCAATTCTCCTTTCTCAGCTTATTAATATTAAATGAAAGTCACAGTACAGCAGAAGCTCGATCATATTCTAGGCTGCTGCAGTTGTCAGCAAACCTTTTCCAACTTTTACAAATAAAGAGCATTGCTACTGCATAATTAGAAAAAAGGATTGAGGCTTTTGGGGAGATATACATAAATAGGAATTCTCAGCTGTAATTAGTAAGAATATGGAAAATAATAAGAGTCTGTACCATAGAAGATAATAAACATTTGACTTTGAGGCTGTTTTACTTAGCATCTATGGAAGCTTATTTAAAGATTGTATTCATTCATAGCTCAAACATTACCTTACGCACACTAATTATTTTAATTTTTTTATTAAAAGTGGTTATTGCTATAGCAGTGTCCTGGCAAACTAATTTTGAGTTTTGAATTCACCCAAGTTGTCATTTATCTATTTACTGACAAAGTTTACTTGTACAGTGTTTTCCAAACAGGCTTCCTCTTTTTGCCATGACTTTGTAAAGCTTTTTTACCCCACTGGCCATAGGGTGCCATCATCAAACAATGAGCTTTTGTCAACTTTGTGCCGGTGAAATGTCACTGCACATCTGGGAACATATAGTTCTCACCTTCCAAAAGCGTACAAAAGCAAACCCTTATATGACAAAACCTGTGATAAACCTGTCAGTATACAGACTGTTATGCCAGCATGGTGAGATATATTGGCATTTTGTCCATACTGATTAAATATACTGTTTAGCAGGCACGTGCACACATAGACATCAAAGGGGGCTTGAGCACCTGCCCTTTTTATTCCTGGAGAGAAAGTGCCCTTTTTTC
>JAUMHQ010000073.1:3210054-3222855 GCA_032361165.1 Enteromius paludinosus
ATTCAATAAATACCGTACCGTGCCATTCATACCGAGGTATTACCGTACCGTGAAATTTTTATACCGTTACATCCCTAGTTGTAACACATTTTAGCTCATTAAGGAAAATATATATAAATAATTACTATTAATTATGATGAATTGCAATTATTTATATTAGCTGCCAGTAGGAACTGTAGCAGAATTACCATCAACTAATCTGTTCGTTCAGCGAACACATAGTGTAATTAAGAAGGGGTATTTTCTAGGCCACAGAAAAATGCCTTCTTACAGTATCACTGTATTAGAGCATGTAGCAAAGGGCCGAAATCGTAAAGGCAGAATCAGAAACTCATGTAGTTTGTGCAAAGGTTTTATTAACTCTACGTTAACTCACATGACTGAACACACACGTATAAATACACTCAGGATGAACCATTAAGAAAGAGCTAGAATTGAAGTTATGAAAAGACCACCTGTAAAACCATCAGTGCCATTCAAAACGGATTCAATAACTAATACTAAACCTCTGTTTCGTTTAGTTATATGTACTTGCATTGCCTCTCTGGTGAGAGGCCGATGCAGTCTCGAAGTCCTGATGGTTCCAAGGTTTTGATTTGGCAATCATGTCCTCCTGGTTCGAAGAGTAATGAATTCCAAAAGAGGTCCTGACTCTGGTGCTCGGTCAATGAAAAGAGAGCTGAGAGAGAGATCTGTTGCAATCCATGGATCCTGAGATACATGACAAGTCAAGGCTAAGGCCTTGTGTAGAACTTAGGTGTTGCCTGGAGTTAGTGTCTCAAAGGACTCTAGGCTCTCCTTTGATGCGTGTGCATCGGGCCCGTGGGCTTAGGACACCATAGAGATGGTGTGGTTCCAGCATCCAGGAAAGTAGAAAGAGAAAGAGAGTTTCTCCTGTGTAGGCTTTTGTAACCTGTTGAAGTCACACCTCCTGTGGGTCAACGGCCAATGGTGTGCTGATGCTTTGGAGGGAACTTTTTATGGTTCTTTGTTTCTAAGCATGATAATTTGCATATGCATGGGATTGGAGGCTGATACACGAATTAGAACACTGACTGTTGCAAATATATCAACATATAACATACACTCTCAATTAGATCATCTGAAGACGAGTCCTTAGGTACCAAACATGAAATGTATTGATCTGATGAGGTGGCGTAAGTTGACGATCTATCAAAAACATGTAAAAAACAGTATACCATACACAAGACGATATGCAAGAACAACAATATACACTATGACCTGAAGGATATGTGTTTACTCAAAGAAAGTTTTCCTGTGAATTAATTTAGGGAAAGGTCCATTGTCTTTTCAGCAGGGAGAACTAGTCAGAGCTGCTTTGTTCACATTCCTTCAAGCAATAAACCAGTCTTATCAGTCGGTTGCCATGGAATCCGAGGCCTGGTTTGCCTTCCTTTGGTCAGGGGAGGGCTCTAAATCGAGTTTCCCTTTGGGCTTGGAAAGCAGTATTAAAGATTATTTGTAACAAGTAACAAATAGTTTGTGACTGATTGGTTCAAATGCTACAGATGTCATAATCATACAGTGACTGTTGAAAAGGGTTCAAATGCAGAAAATGCTGGAAAGCCAGAACGTGCATGAGCTGGAGGATTTTTCTGATTCTGTTCAGGACCAACAAGAGACTCATGAACCACTATCACAAAACAGAAAGACAATCGTGGACTATCCAGGATATGACACACATTATTAAGATTCCAGGGTATGTAAACTTTTGAACGGGTCTTTTTTTTTTTGACTTATTTTGTCTTGTGGAGAATATAAACATCTGTTATGTGAAATATTTTATTCTGGACCGTATTAAATAAACAATAACATGTCTTTTTCATGATCCTTATTGCTTTGTTATAATTATTTACATTTAGTTAATTTTGCAAAGGTCATGTAAATTAATTAGCACAACTGTATATTTAAAAAAACAACTATTTAATAATAAATCAATTACAATACAGTGTGATCCAAACCCGTTCTTGTTAAAATAGCTTTAGTTTTGTATTATTTACTTTCCACTGGGTTACCCACATAATTATGGTTTCACTAATTAATAATTACAGACTAGTAGTTTATCATACAACAATAATAGCAGTAACACAAGCTCTAATTATCTTCAATGAAGAGAAAAAAATAATGTTGAGAGCATTAAATGATATGAATACTAGATCATAAGACAAAAGTGAGAAAACAATCCTTGTATAAATTCATCATTTGAGTATATGATACATTTAGGCTCGCAGAAGAACCACCACCCAGATGGAGCTGCTGTATGCCAACACTGGTGACCCCGACGCCCCTCCAGAGGATTTCTCTGCCCCTCTGCTTCCTGTAGTGGAGAGCCCAGAAGGACATAAAGAACCGGCACCCATTCCCAACTTAGGGGACAGAGACTCAGTAGCTTTCACCTCTAGCTTAGCATCCAAGACGATTGCTGCGTAAGTGGCGAAAAAAAAAGAATCTGTTTATTATGAAAACATATGTACATAATCATTTTTGAAAAAGTCAGCTGCCATTGCTTTATTTGTACACATGCTGACACATCCTAATGAACATTACAATCATGTCTGATGCGAAGTCACGCTGGCTTTTGTCTAATGTGTAGCTCCAGTGCCAGATCTCCAACGGCTACAGAAAGGAAGTCTCTGGACCGCTCGCCTCTCACCCGCAGAAGAGCACAGGACAGGAGCCAGAACCCTACAGAAAGAACCAAAACCCTGGACAAACAGTAAGAAATGGCTCATAAATGTCCTTCTTCCAAACATCTTTGCTAAATTTGTTTGCAGGTGTTTTAAAAGTATTGTATTGCTAAGGTGAACGTCCATAACTACTTTTGCATTATTTTAAAACACAATATCAGTCCCTCTGTTCAGGGACATTCTGTTTGGACATTTACATACACGTACATGCTATAATAAAGGTCTTTACTCATTCAAAATTACACTATTTGAAGTTTCTCCGATCAGTTCCTTTCACTCCATATACATGTGTTAAACGGTTAGTTCACACAAAAATGAACATTCTGTCATCATTTACTCTCCCTCAAGATGTTCCAAGTATATTTTGTCTGTTGATCACCAAATAACTTTAGAGAATTGATAGCATGTGAGTAATGGAAGCCAATGACTTCTATAATGTGGAAAAAGAAACATTATGGAAGTCAGTGACTACCGTTAACTGTTTGTTTACCCACATTTTTCAAAATGTCTTTGTGTTCTGCATAAGAGAGAAACTCATACAGGTTTGGAAGAAAATGAGGATGACTAGACGATGACAGGATTTTAGGTGGAACTGCTTTTTAAGTTCTGGTCACATTAGCAAAATAAAAAAGCTCAATTTTCCGTTGGCAACAAGATATGATCGTATAAATGGGATTTTAAAAGAATCCAGTCATTTCTATAGAAAGTCACATGATCAAGGGTTTCATGCGATGCTGAAAGATTTCCCCACACAGATTTTGCAACAAGTTCAAGTTGGCAATGTGGATTCACCTCAGTGACCAGCTGAAAATGGTTTGGTTGACCACTGTGTGAACTGTGCTTTACATTGAACCTGTTTGCGAAATCTGTGCGGGACAATCTTTTGCTTTTTTTGTGAAATTTACACCTTGGATTCTTATTAAAACTAATGGATTGTTCTGAGAAAAATTCAGTAATTTTGACCACAACCTAAAAGTGCTCTCTGGCTAGGCTAGTATTTTATTAGTCTGATTTGATTGAATGTTTAAAGTGTCAGTATCATGTGTTTTTTTTGGTCCAGAGCTCCTGCAAGCCCAGCTCAGACGGCCCGCTCCAGTCGCGCAGCCAGACTTCAGTGCTTGCATGTGGCCGAGGGTCACACGAAACCCCTGCTGTGCGTGGACTCCACTGATGATCTGCTCTTCACTGGCTCAAAGGGTCAGTCATCTTTTTTCTTTTTTTGTGTAAAGAGTTTACAGCATCACAAACAGTTCTTTGCTACACTAAAATACAAAGGAGAATATAATCAACCTTTTACTAAATGTCACCCAAAAATAAAATTCTGTCATTAATTATTCACCCTCACGTCGTCCCAAGTCCAAAAGGGCTTCATTCATCTCCTGAACACAAGATATTTTCTTCAGTGGTTCCAAAGGAATTGTATGAAGCTACAAGAATGCTTTTTGTGCACACAGAAAACAAAAATAATGACTTAATTCAGAAATGTATTCTTATAATCGATTATTATTTGCAAAGAATTTCTGCTTCTGACTTTCTGATTGTTACCCTTAGAGCATTGCCAGTTCTAGTATAATAAACATTGTGTTTTATCCCCATTCAACCCTTTTTGAACCTTCTCAGATCGCACATGTAAAGTGTGGAATCTGGTAACGGGTCAGGAGATCATGTCTCTTGGAGATCATCCCAGCAGTGTAGTGTCAGTCCGATACTGTTCCAGCCTGGTCTTCACCGTCTCTACTGCTTATGTCAAAGTGTGGGACATCCGTGACTCCGCCAAATGCATCCGCACCCTCACGTGAGTTTAATTCATTGAAAGCCAGTGTTCGCAAATATTTCACCTAGCTAATTTTTAGCTCTCTGTCTTTCTTTAGATCTTCTGGACAGGTGTCTCAAGGTGACACGTGTGGGAGCAGTTCTGTTGCCATTCCTCCAGGAGAAAATCAGATCAATCAGATCGCCCTCAATCCTTCCGGAACATTCCTTTATGCTGCATCAGGCAACACGGTCAGGATGTGGGACTTGAGAAGGTAAAGGCTGTAGTGACTAAGTAATGCTTTTAAAAGTGCTCATGGTGATAGTATTAATTTCAAATATTCAAATTATTCAAAATATCCAAAATCAGGTTTGGACCAAGCAATCAAACCATGTGTTGAATCGATCATGCTTTTGAAATATGCAATACAAGTCATTATAAAAGTCATTCTTTTGTATTCTAGCATTAAAGGGTTAGTTCACCCCAAAATGAAGAGCCCTTCATTCATTTTCAGAACACAAATTAAGATAGTATTGATGTGATCAGAGAGCCCATAGGGCTCCATAGACAGCAACACAACTGAAACTATCCAGGTCCAGAAATGTAGTAACTACATTGGTAAAACAGGATGTGACATCAGTAGCTCAACTTCAGTTTTGCGACGTTAAGAGAATACTTTTTTTGCGCTAAGAAAGGAAAAATAACCTAATTTACTCAACCATTCATCTCACCAGAGATTTGTCTTCCACCGTTTTAGAGAGTATCATACGCACGCTTTCCTGTAGGTGTAAACAACCACAGATTACGTACATGCCCCAGACTTCAAATACGTTAAAAGTGTGCATATGCATTGCGATACTCTCCAAAATGATGGAAGACATAACTCGAGGAGAAGAAAAGTTGAGTATATTATGTTATTTTTGCTTTCTTTGCGCAAAAAAAGGATTCTCATAGAGTCACGAAACTGAAGTTAAACCACTGATGTCACGTTTCGAACGATGTTTTTACTACGTTTCTGGACCTGCGATGTTTTCAGTTGTGTTGATGTCTATGGAGGGTCAAATATCTTAATTTGTATTCCGAAGATGAACGAAGGTCTTACGGGTTTGGAACGACATGAGGGTGAATAATTAATAAAATTTCAAGTCTCAATTTACACGTTAATTGTTTGTGTTGTCTACAGGTTTGTATCTACTGGAAAACTGACAGGACATCTGGGGCCGGTAATGTGTCTTACGGTAGACCAGATGGGGAAGGGTCAAGATGTGGTCATAACAGGCTCAAAAGATCACACCGTGAAGGTATGTTCGGACATTTTAACACAAACTTACATAAGAGTCCGTATGTGTGCACATGCTGATAACTTTCACCTTTTGGTCATGGCTCATGCACAGTTACACAAGCTGCTGCAGATCATTTATGGGTTCTTGAGCACAAGCAGTAGTTTAAACTATTATTATGACTTCAAGTGCAACGAGAAACAAAATGACTATCCAGGAACATGCTTTCGGACTCTGATAGACCTGCTTTTTGGGACTTGTGATGCATCTCTAAGGCTTTTATTTTCTTGTGTTGCAGATGTTTGACGTGGTGGAAGGCGCTCAGGGCAGCATCAGCGCCACACATCTTTTCGACCCATCCCATCAAGATGGGCTGGAGGCTTTGGCCATTCACAGCGATTCACTTTTTACTGCTGCCAGAGACTCCTGCATTAAAAAATGGGACTTAACCCGCAAACAGCTGCAAGAGGTAAATTATGCACGCAAATCCTAGTGAGCTGCTGACCTAAACGGCATTTTCAGGCATCATTCCCAAAACTAAATCTGTTCCAAACAGTATGCAGTAAAACTGTGGTGCCTACAGTACTTTTAAGACCTCGCTTTGACTCAAAAGTAGGCCTAAGTCAACAACATAGCAATAATTCTTTGAAAAATGGCTGTTGTACTTGTCATTTAAGATAAAATATTACTATAAATATACCTCAGTTTATTATAATGCTAAATAAACAATCTTAGAATTAGTTATGGTTAATCACATTAAAATGTAGCTATTATACACTATTTTTAGCTTAGCCGCATGCTAACTGCTAATCCGCTTATGAAGATTATGCTAGACTAGCATGCTACTTTCAAACTCAATTGTTTGCAGTCTCTTTATTTCATAATGTATTAGGTCATTAGCTTAGCAATAAACTTTTAATAAGTAGTAGTTGTTATTTACCCTTAAAGCCTAAGTATAGTAAAACTTAGGCAGTTATCCTGCTGTTATTGATTTTTGTTGCATGTTTTCTTCATCTTGCAGCAGGTAGAACAGGCTCACTCTGATCTCCTGAGCTCTCTGGCGGTGATTCCTGGCTCCAACGCTGTTATGACCGGCTGCAGGGGAGGACTGCTCAAATTCTGGCACACAGACACGCTTAGAGCTCTGGGAGAAATAAGGGGTCATGACAGCTCTGTCAATGACATCTGCACAAACAGCAGTCAGCTCTTTACCGCCTCAGAGTGAGTGACAGGAATTATCAACAAAGAACACACACACACGTATACACAGAAACAATTAAACAGTCCACTTTTTAGCTAATTTTAGCTAATGCTAACAGCTAGCCTACTCCGCTTAGCAATACTTTAGTAACAAACAAACAACCTAACACGAAAACCAGCCAGCCAGTGCATAGCGACATTCTGCCATGATATAACTGTTTATACAGGCATGCTGGAACTTTAACTTTGTGAGGTTGCCAGTTAGTCATCACAACATTGTGGAAACATCATGGATCAATAGTCGTTTATAGATGGACATGCCCATGTATGATATTTTCAGAACATACAAACTCATACCTGATGTTTTTCAATCTTTCAAAATTGCAGACATGCAGTGTTGTCGCTACAACGTCTTGAAATTACTACAGTACACCCTAGCAACTGTGTAGCAACACCTTAGCAACCACCCAGTCTCCACAACAGCCTAGAATTTTGGCAGCTTTCGTCCCACACACTTTTTCATAGAACGGTTGCTAACACAGCTTCATAGCGAGCACTAAAACTGTGTCATTTATTGATTTGAATTTGTTGCTTTTTCACAGTGACCGGACGGTCAAGATCTGGCAGGTGAAAGGATCTTTAGAGGACGGCCTTCACTGATGAGAACAGAAGGTCACTGTGAAGGTTTTGGCTTCCCAGAAGAATTTCCTCTAGCAATGTGACCCTTCTTTCCTGTAACTCAAGAGGAGAGCTTCCTGTTGTATCTGCTGTATATTTCCTCATCTACAGTGTTGAAGTGCCCTGTTTGGTGACTGTAAAGGGGGTTATTGTAGGTCAGTGAGTGTTTTTTGATGTGGCACCGTCCTAAAGCTGGGCTTTGGGCATTACAGACTGCCGTCTGAGCAGTGCTTGAGAAGCACACGTGTTTGTGAACGTCATGTTGCTTTTAAATTATTCGTCAATATTGATGTCAGCTCTTTTCCGATGTTTGTCGACCAAAGTTAGACTCTCTTTGTGTGAATCTTTCACCTCACAGATCTCAAAGTCTTAACTGCACTGGAACGGTACAGTGATATTTGCACCGGTGTCTCTTGTCTCATTTGTGTTTTACCTTCTTACAAAGCTCGAACTTGATCCTTTTTCATTTTCTGGATGAAACCTTTGTGTACGCTGTACAAAAATATTTCCTCCGATGTACTGTAGTTATTATTAATGTCAGATGGCGAGTGAAATAAACCACATCTGTCAAAATCTTACAGGTGTTTCTGCTGTGAAACGAGTCGCGAAACTGCAGCTTCAGAAAAATATCACTAGGGGGCAGTGCACACATAATGGACGGTGAACTGGCATAGATGATGTTGTATGCATATATGTACATGGCCTTTACAGTAAAGGGACTATTTGAATAATAATATATTGACATTTAACATTTTTCGGGGTGCTTGGTAGTTTTAGTGTTTCTGAATAAAAATCATGGCCTGGGCACAGACCCACTCTTACAAACGAGTATAATGCAATTTAGTGTATTAGCCAAAACAAACATTTCTTTTTCATTATAGATTTAAACCAACCTCAAATATGACCTTTAACCCCAAGCATAAAGGATTTGTATCCTTTTTTATTTGATACTTGAAACCCATTAATGTTAATATGATCTGCGTCTCTCCCTAAAAGGGTTAAATCATATAATTAAAAGAAAATACAGATGCGTTCACCAATTAGATGTAAGTGTTGCTCTAATTGAAAATAGAAAACCACAGATCTGTCAGTTTGAAATAATCATCCCAGCAAATGTGTTCTCATTACTTTCATGATAGCATTTGATATAGCTTGATATGATGAAGCACGCACTTTGCTTATGAATTGATGAAATCTTATGTGAATAACAGATTTAGCTGAAACTGTAGGATTTTGTTCGTCTTGGACATTGTTTATTATCTGTTATTGCATATATATATATATATATATATATGGGTCAAAGATTTAGATTTTTTACATTTCCAACTATCCTAGGTTTTACCCGTTTGTCAGTAAGATTTTTTTACTAATTTAAAACACAATCAAATTGAATATGCTTTCTTATTATTTAATTTATTTTAATATGCACAAGTCAAAATAAGCATGTTATAATATCGTGTAACACTGAATGACAATGTAACATTATTTCAACCAGATTTTCACAGTTTATTCTCCAAAACCTTATTTGAAATCGTAAGAGTAGACACTTTACTTACATAAAATTTGCTTTGTGTGGACATACATTCTTTTTATGCAGAAATCTTGCTGTCTTCCACCCATATGTATATATATATATATATATATATATATATATTTATTTATTTATTTTTTTTATTTGTCTATTATTTTTTTTTGTTGTTGTTTTTTTTTGTTTTTTACATTTATTTAATTTAATTTATTTAACACCTGTGGCCTCTTGAGTTTTATAGTTTAAAGTTGTCGAAACCAAACAGTTCCAATCCAGTTTAGATTGTGTTCAGCAGACCTTTCCACAGATTTTGGGACGGTGGATCTGGAGGTGGAAAAATGCTGATTTCTGGGTTTTGTACCCATTCCTGCAGCACTCGATTAAGAGACAGTAGCAAACTGTTGTATAACGTGGTAGCTGACTTGCTGCACGGACATGGAGCGAGACCTTCTCTTACACGCAGCACCTCAGCGCCCAGCAGCTGTCTCCATCTCGCAAGGCACTCATCTAAATTTAGAATAAGAGGGAATTCACTCAGCTGTAAGGAATCTCTCAGCTCAAGCACAAACACCCTCACGTCATCTGTCCGTTCTCTGCTGTAATGTCAGTCATTCGTCTTCCCTTACTGGAAGAATAATAAAAGGATACTGTATTTGGTATGAGCAACTGTAGATGGGTACAACTGAAACAAAAAAACTCAATATAGAAATTAATTTTTTGAAAAAAAATGGCATGATTCATATCTTGATGAGAGAGTGGATAACAAATCAAAGGTCTTTGTTCTTCCTGGTGAGACATTGTGATTGATTTAAAGGCTATTGCTGATGAAGCAATCCGGTCTCTGAGGAATACGGATGAGGAGATAATGAAAATGACCTGCTGAGATGATGTCTAATTTTTTCATTCATAATTTTTGCCAGCATGTGACATTAAGATAAAGAAAGGAAACACAAAATGACATCCCTGGATGCTGATTGGTCAGTACGGTTCTTACACTGACTACGTCTGAAAAAACATGTGCTTTTGAAGACTTTATTTTTATTTTATTATTAGAATTTATTATTATTATTATTAGTAGTAGTAGTAGTAGTAGTAAAATACTATATAGTAAATCCTATTATGTTACATATTTAAAATAATTTTATCTTTAGCTTAAAAAAATCAAGCAATATATGCCAAAAGGTAATTTGTATATTTGATAAATTTACAGAGTTTTACAAGCATTAATATTTGTGTCACCAAGCATTTAATTTTTTTTAAATAAATACATATTTATTTATAATTTTTTATTTATAATTGTTTATTAATATTATTAATATTTATTTATTTATATATTTTTTTAAATTGTTTATATATATATATACATATATAAAAGCTCCAATTAAAAATATAAAACAATTAATCGCATCAAAAATAAAATTTTTGTATGTGTAGTGTACTCTGCATATTTATTATGCATATATAAATACACACAATACAGTATTATTCACATGCATATGCATTTCTATATTTATATTCTTATATTTGATATTACCTATAAATATATTTAATAAATAAACACATTTTTTCATGCATGTGTTTTTATTTATATATACCTAATACATATTTACGTCACACATATATTATATAAACAATTATTATTATTTTATTTTAATTTTTTTTGGATGCGATTAATCACACTTAATCATTTAACAGCACTAAAATAAAAATAAAAAAAAATAATAAAAATAAATTAATTGGATGGACAGTCAGAATCAGTGTAGTTATTTTAAAACTAGAACGATTAAAACGTTTGTTAACCGAAATAAAAAGAAATATTAGATGAAGTGCTTAATTATAATACATATAACTCCTTTATTCTTATATAGAAGTAGCTCTTCAATAAATGTATAATCACCGATTTTTCAGTAAAAACAAATCTGCATATGTACTGTGTGCATTCAAACTGGTTTCCCGAAATAATCGCAAGCATTTTGATGCTATCAGTAACTTTCTATAACAAACAGTAGCACATAAAACATCTGTTTAACAATATGAGAGCATACAAAGGGGCCTTTTTTATTTCCATCTCCACTTGAATATTTAATGTCTCATTTGTATATCTACAAAAGAGCAACTTATATGTAATCCATTTCAATTCTGCCGTTCATACTTCATGCATACTCTACACTACAGTAACATTCAATGAAAGATTGCTCTTGAATTTTCGGATTCATTTAATTCATGTGGATTCATGTGTTCCTCAGACATGCTTGTGGGTTCATCTAAAACAGGAGTTTAATCATTGTATTGATGTTCAAGCCTAGCTATTTGCCAATTAGTATTAACTTGCTAATCGATAAATGAAAACAAAAATCAATAATCAGTTGTTGATCCCTGAAATTAGAGTAACCTGACACAGCGCTCAGCGACACATTCTCATGACTACCCATGTGTAATAACTGATTATGATCACAGCAACTGTAAACAGATTCAATGTGACTTGCCTCATTTAAGAACAATGCAATATAATGAACTCATGTCTGCGTGCAAGGATGCAATCGGTTTTGGTTCCACATGGAAATATGCTTTTTTAGTATTATTATTATTCTTTTTTTTGTTGTGGAACATAGTTGGAATGGCTTAAATACAATGTTTAAGTATTTTTGGTAACTTACTGCATCATTACACTATCTTTAGTCACATGACACACAATATCCAATGAGTACTATCACTTATCAATGATGCTATAAAAAAAGAATGAATCAGCTGATCATAAAGTGACCTTTAACAGTCATAATAATATACATGCACTGCTTTATTATTAATGCTCAGTCTACAACGAAACCATGCATGTGACATTAATTTAATCATTACCAGTCTGTAGTAATTAATCAAAACTTACATGAATCTGAAATGAACTGAAACAATGAGGTTAAATGTTTGATGCTAAATGTATCGAAAAATCAATAATGGAATAATGACACTGTAAAACATACTTCCAAAAATATAAATATGACCAGTACAGCTGCTGTTGTTGCTTTTAATAGACTGTTTATATTATGCTATAAATAAAATTACAACTATAGAAAATGATACAAATATATATAATAACAATAATTATTTGTATTAGTGCTGTCAAATGATTAATCGCATCTAAAAAAAATTTTTACACAGTATGTGTGTACTGTGTATATTTATGTAAATACACACCTATTAGGGGCCAAACTGAAAATAATTACATAAAAGTATATAGAAAAATATATAGAAGCAAATCTGAATATATATATATATAGTTGTAAGTCTGAATATATAGAAGTAAATATCAATAAATAGTTGAATTTTATATAGTTGTAAGCCTGAATATACAGAAATTAATATCGATATAGAGTTGTAAGCCTGAATATACAGAAGTGAATATCGATATAGAGTTGTAAGCCTGAATATATAGAAATGAATATCGATATAGAGTTGTAAGCCTGAATATGCAGAAATGAACATCGATATAGAGTTGTAATCCTGAATATGCAGAAGTGAACATCGATATAGAGTTGTAATCCTGAATATGCAGAAGTGAACATCGATATAGAGTTGTAAGCCTGAATATGCAGAAGTGAACATCGATATAGAGTTGTAAGCCTGAATATGCAGAAGTGAACATCGATATAGAGTTGT
>JAUMHQ010000073.1:3230586-3241063 GCA_032361165.1 Enteromius paludinosus
CTCACTGGTTTTCTACTCTCATTCACCTAACCAACCAACCTACCTACCTACATTTTTCTTTCACTGACTCACTCACTTTTTTTTACTCTCATTCACCTAACCAACCAACCTACCTACCTACATTTTTCTTTCACTGACTCACTCACTGGTTTTCTACTCTCATTCACCTAACCAACCAACCTACCTACCTACATTTTTCTTTCACTGACTCACTCACTAGTTTTCTACTCTCATTCACCTAATCAACCAACCTACCTACCTACTGTACCTTTTTCTTTTACTGACTCACTCACTTGCTCACTCATTCACTCACCCATACAGTCAATCTTGAATTCATTCACTTCATTCAAGTTATAGTCTTTTAGTACTTTCTCGTACATTCCCACAATAATAACTCAAGTTGTCCATGCATTAATTCATTTCTCATAATTCACTTTTCAATCATTCACATTTCACATTTTCTTTATCATTTACTCACTATTTTACTCACTTTATTGACTTGTTGACTCATTGTCTTCAATCTTAAAGACTGTATTGTATTACTATATTCATTCAATTCTGACACTACAGTGTCTTTGAAGTCTTCAAAACACTCTTTATTGATCAGGTATGTTTATTCACAAACAGGAGGCAGACAGAACTGAATCACTGAAAGAACTCTGTGATTTCAATAAACAATAAGCACTGAAAAGTCTTTAAAGTTTTATTTTGTGCTATGTGTGTGTGACAGTAGTGAACAGGAAAAGCAAACAATGAACAGCTCTGCGTTTAATCACTCTTCTATTATTGTCATTGTCTGTATTGATTTCTTTACTCCTGTTGCTTATTTTTGTCTTACTGTCCTGCTTCTCTTTTTTCTTGCCTGCTTTATCTTTTCTTTCAGATTGTTTGTCCACTTTTCCCCCTGTTTTGCTTTCATACATTGCAGTAGCTATGCGTGAGTTTTTGTAAGTGTCTATTAATTTTCCTATTATTGGCATTTGTTTACTGGTCCTGTTCTTGACCAGCTGATCTAAACAGACGTCAGCTCATCCATGGCCGCTGACAGGGTCCTTGCATTCATGCAAGCGGGCACTTGTGCTGAGCCCCAATCTTAATTATGCTGAGCACTGCTGGCCGAGTCTCTTAGCGTTACCATTATCCTTATGACACACATAGAAAAATTTACACACACTAAGTTATAAAAAACGTTTTGCCACTGTCTGTTGCATGTTTCAGAAGTTGCACCTTTAGGCTTTATGTTTTTGTACTGCAAACACACACATTTGTCTCGATCCACAGCTTCAGGCCATTGGGTCTCACCATACGTTTACTAAGCATTGGCATGAATCTGCATTTTTACAAACATTTCTCAACAATCAACAATACCAAACCACATGTATGAAAAAAAACATACTCTGGGAGGCTTTGTAAATGTGTTGATTGCATTTTTTACATATTAGTTTATATATTTAGCTGAACATTAAATCTGAAATATATTTTATCATACACACACACACTAAAAGAGTAAGAAAGGTTGCATCAAAGCTTGTGCTCCGAGGTGCTTATGCCTCAAGCATGAGGTCACCGATTTAGAATACTCCAAAATCATTAACATGAGAACAAGGTTAAGAACAAATTTGTCTGCCTGAGAAGTTCTCCTTTATGAATAATCTGCGCTATTATTAGTGAGTGTTTAAAACTAACTGCCATATAAAATTTTAAGAAATTTCAAACTGTAAAAAATATGCACACATGAAAAAAGAATTCAGAAAAAGCTTGACATCTAAACTATCAATGCCGTATCATGACATATTAACATTATATTATATACATCCCACATTATAGTGTCATCTACAGGTGTAGATGCAACAAAGCATTTTCAAACGGTACTGTAGAAATACTATTCACACTATTATTCATCACAACAACATGGATTAATTAAACCTAAAGTGGCATTTGTTAGGAAAGTTACTGTTATTGTGACAATTGTATCATTTCTATTTACAGCAGAAGTCTAATTCTCCTATTTTCATTAAATACCAACTTTTAAAGTTTCCCTCACACAAATTAAACATGATATCTAGTCATGAATTATTACAATTGTTTTGTGTTTTTGAGAATGTGGCAACCCCTGGTTACCATCTACTTTCATTGTATAGATAAGAACAGCTTGAATATTTAGCTAAACATCTCATTTAGTGTTTAATGAAAGAAAGAGGTTCATAAGGGTTTAAAAAGGCATTTATGTATCTATGTACATTTATCCATCCATCCATAAGCTGTTACATTAAAATATTGCCATATTTAAATAGGAATAGTTCACCCATATATTAAAATTCTGTTATCGTTTTCTCACCCTCATGTCATTCAGAAATGTCTCTATTTTTGTGACAGAAATTAATAGAGGTTTGGATACTGGCAGGTTTGCAACAGCTTTGTATCTTGTTCAGTGAGATTATTTTATCTCATCGCATTCCACTGCTCTGGTTCTAAACTGTTTCTCTGCAAACACAGTAGAGTAGACCACAAGATTGCACTCTACACAAAGTACGTTAAGAGTGTCAAAGGTCTTTTGGCATTTGGAATAAAAAGAAAAAAGAAAAATCTCTGCCTTTGTGTAACACAATCTTTCTCTCTCTCTCTTTGCTCTCCCCAGTCTGTGTGCTGTACACCCAAGGCATTGGCAACAAAGAGTGGCGAGAGGTAAGCGGAGCAATCTGGCCCAGTCGTGTCGACCCCTTGAAGGGCCTGGCAGACCCTTGGTCTCATAAATATTCATACATGTAAATATGGGCTTGGAATATTCTCAGAATAGTAATCTCAATTATTTTTGGCTCTCTTATTTTTTCTGTGTCTATCAGTTCTTCATATTTTTGCCTTCCCAGCTAATCAGAGGAAATATCAGGCTTTCTAAAGCACCATTAAGAGGGCTATGTATTTATTAACTTCAATCACTAGCTGGTGAAATATGATAAGCCACACAGGGAATGTAATAAATGTCTCACCCACGCTCATACCAAGACAACTCCAGCCCACTTTTCAAGTCTGCTCATTAAATGTTAAGTCCCTTTCACATCGCATCAAGGCTTCAATGCACCTCTCAACACTGTCATACGCCTCTTTGACCTCTATATTAAAGACGTTGAAGGTAGCAGGAATATGGGAGGTGTACAAAGTAAACATGTATTGTATTTGCACAGAGAACATAAAAAAGGGCTCATCAAATTTTGATCTATAAAACGTTCATATAGGCTTGGTTTACTTAGTTCAGTTCGATGCAAGTTTTTTTGTATGCCACTTTTCACAATACAAATTGATTGCAAAAAATGTTTTACATTTCTTAGGAGTCCGGTATTAGAGGTGGCTATGGCAGAAATGTACAGTAAAAAATCATGCAGTTACAGTACATTAATTAAACAGACGGTAAACACTATTAACTGCAATGATTATATGTTGCAATTAAACTTTGCGATTTCCATTCGTTGCGATTAAGCAAATATTTTGTTAGTTTTTTATATGTTTTTCCAGGATTTGCATCATCTAATGTGATGTAAACTAATTAGAACTAGAACTAAAAGTACAGTGCCCTCCTCTAATATTGGTGTAACCATTAGCTGGAGATGCCAGCTCAGACCACTGGAGGGCACTCCAGCGGCCAGAACTCCTGTTGTGGGTTTTCCCCTGCTTCTCACTCCCGGACATTTATTATGAATTCATGTACTCTTTTCTGTATGTTCTAACCCGGACTTTTATGTTGAAATCATTGCCACAGCTCAGTTCACTTCCACCCGGATATCCCCCGGCATAAAAGCCGCTCAGTGCTAGATGTCGTCACGGTTCGTTGTTTGTGTTGCATTCATTCATTCGTGTTCCAAGTATTTTGCTATTCTCCCTGTTGGATTATCTGTTAACTACTTCTGCCTGGATCTGGACTTTCCCTCTGTTTCTCCCCAAGGACTCTGTTTACCGGTATTGTGACCCTTTGCTTTGCTTCTCGACCCCGTCTCTGCTCGTGCCTTGTTTCTGCCGGCTATCGACTATTGTTATCCTGACCCTGAGTCTTTAATAAATTACTGTTTGCATATGAACTCGTACGCCTCACGCTCCCGTTTTGTAACCGAAGGAACCGTCATTATAGAGTTCAGCACAGTGATTTTTGAAGGAAGGAAAAGGGCTCGCTCAGTTTTTGGATTTATCAGGATGACGTTTTCAGAGAGACTATTTGCACTCGTGCGCCGAGACCCACCGTTCGAGGACTTTGTTTCTGAGTTTATTCAGCTCGCAGAACGGTCGGGTCTCAACGATACCATACAGGTGTGTGTTTATGAGTGCCGCATGCCGAGCCCCATTGAACTACCGGACATTACTGCATTGGCATGGAGATCAGGAGTCTTTCTTTGCCTGATGACAGTGCGGTCTCAGGCTGAAATATTAGATGGTGGTTGATCACGGGACGCAGCGCCAGGTGGCGGCCGTTCGTGAGACACGGCACAAAATGGCGGTCAATCGCGAGGAGGATCCGCTGCTCCCAGACCCCGTGCAGCCATGTAATGCTCTACTGGTCCCGGTTACTCAACCTAAGAGACTGTTTTCTGTCCGGTCAGCTCCAGTTACATAGCCAGGGGCGCTGTTCCAAGCCCAGTCGGTCCAGGTTTCTCAACTCGAGGAGCTGACACCTGTTCTAGCAACCCCTGAACCGCTAGCTATGGGCCCTGACACCACCACGCTACGAGAGGGGCCATGTGGTTTACAGTTTGGCCCGGCTACTCACCTCGTCACCAAACGACAGCTAGGGGAGATGTCTACCACGTCAGTGGTTACCGAGTCACTCACAGAGGGCGCCGTTCCCATCACTCAGCGCGAGGGGCTGAGTGATGCTAAGTCAGGTAACAAAGGACAGTTAGGGAAGCTGTCTTCTACAGAAGTGGTTCCCGAGACGCCCGCAGAGGACGCTGGCATCATCACTCAGTGAGAGGGGCTGATCCGTGGGGCGCAGAGCTACAGCTAGGAGGGGTGTCGGTCATCCCCAGCAGTTCCTGATCCTGCAGGGGGCGTCGATTCTGCACCACGGCCCGAGAAGTCGTGTGCAGCCCAGTCTGTTCTAGTCATACAGCTTGACAAGCTGTCGAAGGCCCTCATGATTCCCGTCACACAGTATGAGGGACCGTGTTCAACCCAGTCGGTTCCAGTCACACAGCCTGACGAGCTGTCGAAGTCCCTCACGAATCTCGTCACACGGTACGAGGGACCGTGTTCAGCCCAGTCTGTTCCAGTCACACAACTTGACGAGCTGTCAAAGGCCCTCACGATTCTCGTCAAACGGTACGAGGGACCGTGTTCAACCCAGTCGGTTCCAGTCACACAGCCTGACGAGCTGTCGAAGGCCCTTGCGGAACCCAATCTGCATGTTACGGGTCCGACTCCTGTTTCACGGTACGAGGAGCCGTGTTCAGCCCAGTCTGTTCCAGTCACACAACTTGACGAGCTGTCAAAGGCCCTCACGATTCCTGTCGCACGGTACGAGGGGCCGTGTTCAACCCAGTCAATCTCAACCATGCAGTCTGACGAGCTGCAGAAGGTCCTTGCGGAACCCAATCTGCATGTTACGGTTTCACGGTACGAGGAGCCGTGTATTGTCCAGTCGATCCCAGTTACACAGCCTTCGAAGCTGCAGAAGGCCCTCAGGGTGTCAAGCCTGTAAGAAACGGGTACTAGCCCCGTAGCACGATATGAGGGGTCATGTCAAGTTCAGTCAGTCCTGGTTCCCCAGGCAGTCGAGTTAATTGAGACCTGTGACCCTGACTCATCCACCAAACCCAGTTTGTGATCCAGAAGCAGAGTGGCCGGATCCGCCAAACACCGTCTGTGATCCGGATCCAGGATGGCCGGATCCACCAGACCCCGTCTGTGATCCGGACCCCTGGTGGCCTGACCCGCCCACGTCAGCGGGTGAGCTGTCAGAAATCCTTGTGGTTCCCAATCCGCATCTGTCGGGTCCTAGCCCCGAATCACGGTCCGAGGAACCGTGTTATGTCCTGTCGGTCCCGATCACGGAGGATCTATCAGTGGCTGCACGACCCCTGGGAATGTTGACCGAGGTCATGGATTTCCCTGGGGTTCCGCTGATGGCTGCACAGACTCCGTGTCGGGCCAGTCAGAACACTAACCTGTCCGTGCTGGAGGGCACTCCATTGCCCAGAACTCCTGTTGTGGGTTATCCTGAGCTTTTAATAAATTACTGTTATGAACAGTAATGAACATACTGCATATGAACTCGTACGTCTCACGCTCCCGTTTTGTAATTTTTACCCTTGGTAAATCTGAGCAAAGGTGGCTGTGAAAATAAATGTGCATTGGTTATCCTTTTGATCTTTCATTCAAACAATTCACAAAATTCGAACCTTTCATTGTAGTAAAACAATTGAAAAACCCATGATGAAATAAATGTTTTTCCCCAATACATGTTAGCCATGTTAGTCCTTTTCCCAAGATAACAGCTCTGAGTTTTCTCCTGAAAAGAGACCACTCCTTTATCCAGAATCACTCCAGATCCTTTAGATTACCAGCTCCATGTTGGTTCTCCTCTTTATATCACCTCACTCAGATTCAGGTCAGAGGACTGGGCCAGCCATGGCAAAAACATCATTTTGTGCTCAGTGACTAATTCTTGTGTTTATTTTGATGTTTGTTTTGGATTATTGTCCCAGTGGAAGACCCAAATAAGGCCCATTATAAGACTTCTAACAGAGTCAGTGAATTATAGATTTTTATCTGTTGGTATTTGATAGAATCCATGATGCCACTACTTGCGTTTTGGTGTTTACATTGTTAAATTTGGTAATAGATGTTTTAATCATGTTACTTGTCTGGCGTTAATGATGCATTAATGTCGAGCCCTGGAGTTTATGTGCTGGGGCTCAGCCCTGGACTGCCCCAGCCCAATTTAATCCCTGTGTATGCATATAATTTTTGTATATGCATATCAGTTACTCCATCCATTTTAATTACTCAAGTAATGTTACGTTGTACTAATATATATATATATATATATATATATATATACATATATGACTGTTGTTAAGACATACCTTGCTTTTTAGTTGCTTTAGCTTATAATAAGGCTTGTTTTTTATTATTATAAAGTAATTTCGTTTTGAGTCCAGTGTAGAAGTTGGCAAGACCACTGTTACACATTTTATGGTGTTTTGCTGTATAGATTTCAGTTCAATGAGAAAATGTTGATGTAAATAATTTCAAGTCACCTTCCTTTGTTCTTTCAGTTTGGGCGGACGGAAGTCATTGATAACACTTTGAACCCGGATTTTGTGCGAAAATTCATATTGGACTACTTCTTTGAAGAACGACAGAACTTAAAGTTTGATCTGTAAGTACCAATAGATATTTGTTTACTTTCAGCTACATTTTACATATTTATGTACTTAAAAAAAGCTATGCAACTGTACTTTTAATATGCTAAACTGGTATACTTACAGGGCCGGTTTCCCGGGTAGGAATTAGATTAAGCCAGGACTAGACCTTTGCTAATTTAGGACTTTTAAGAATTTTTAGAAACGTGTCTTACAAATTTTACTTACAGTAAATATGCTCACATATTACAAGTGAGAGATTTTTGAACGAAGGGAGCATTACTTGATTTTAAAATAATTGAAGGAAACACGCATCTACTCTCTATGATTATTTCTTAAACATCAATGTTTAACAAATGATATTAAAGCACACATTGTCTAAAACGAACAGTCACTTTGTTCTTATAAAAAAGGTAAAAATGAAATAACAACATACATTATTTTCAATGTTTTTCTTATTAAAATTAGAATATAAGCAGTATCTCTTCTAAATAAATTAACTATAAATACTATTTTAAACAGTGCATTTTTGCATCTTCTGTAAATAAATATTTTAATGTATCAATGTAAACAACAGATTGTTGTAATGAAAATAAAACTCTCCTAAACATGGTTGCATAAGGTGTTCTTAGTGATCTTGTCATGTCGAGAGTTTTAACGAGGTGTTTAAACCCACTTCGCTCCACTGTAGCCAAGGGAGTCATATCCTTTGCGATGTACAGAGACTGGAACTGCCTGGCAGAATTTGACCTGAATTTGTGTTTGCTGTGAAGCGAATTTCACGCGTGAATGAAGCGAGTAAACTTAAAATGTTCAAGCGTCCAACTACGTGTGAATGCAGGGTAACGTAACGGAGCGGGTCACGTGACTCCACACGCAGTAGTGTTTTTAAAGGGAAAGTAATCAAAATAATCGACCTGGAAAATTTTTTATAGATCATAGGTTCTGAATGTAAATTTCGATTACTTTTCGATTAATTGCCCAGCCCTAATAAGAAATATACATTGTGCACAAGTAATTCTCCAAATAAAGTTTAATTCCAATTTTTATATCAGTAGGTTTTGTTTTATGTGTCAGTAAATATGTTAAAGGCACAGTATGTTAGTTAATTATAAAATATCCAAAAACCACTTGCACAGTTGTGTACTTTTGTGTACTCTCAAAAGTTTTAGGATTTGTACATTCAAAGAAATTCCAGATTTAAATAATAAACAGTCCCTGTTCATTGACGCCTATCAATAACGCAATATCCGCGCTATCCTCCGCCTATGAATACTACGGCAACACACGTGGACAAATGCAGAAGTGGTAGTTATTTATTGTGTATTTCGATATCATGGATCATGATTACACTCTCCGCAATCCCAAAAACTACAAACTGAGGCAAGAAGATATTGGAACAGTCAGCGAAATAAAATAAGAACAAATATCGGCATAGCATTTCCGAAATGGAAGATAGCTTTGCAAGAACCTCAGACTGGACAGAGACTCCATTCTCGAGTGTTTTTTAATAGACGGGTAAACAAAAATATATATTATTTATTGTGTAAGTAATAGTCATGTTACAGGTGGTTAGGTGATTAAACAGTTATAAATGAGCTTTTTATCCATGAACATGACTTGTGAAAACGACATATCCAAGGGTTCTATGCGCCATCATTGCGTCATCGAACTTCGCCTCTGTTATTGTTTTGAAAATGCGACCTCTAGTGTCGAAAACTTACATATCGTGCCTTTAATAGATTCTTAGTATGAAATAAATATATTTAAGTTATATTACTTTTTCTCCTACGGTTGGAATTTGTCTATGGCAGATGGAAATGACGCAGATAGAAACGTCTTACGTTTCACGCATGCGCAATACAGCAACATAAGCGTTTTCAGTCATTTCAGCGTAGATGATCAACTCTTCAGAAACGATTGAAAACGATAGCGTGGACGCTGAGCGTTTTTAAACGAAAACGCGGTTTTCAAATTTATCCATATTAGTATAGACGTAGCCTAAGAAGGAATTGTGGTTGGCGCCGATAGCCTTGTGGGATATATTGTGCCGTTGCACTTGGGTGTCCGCTGTTCGAATCCTGACTCGAGGACCTTTCCCAATTCCGCCCCCTCTCTCTCCCACTTCAGTTCCTGTCAATACTGATCTGTCCTATCAAATAAAGGCTAAAAAATGGCAAAAAATAAGTCAAAAAAAAAAAAGAAGGAATTGTGGTTGAGTACATGGACTGAAACTGAGTTGTGCTCATGATTGTTGATTTTCATTTCTTAGTGTATTTGCAAGTCTCAGCTGTTTCAGATTTCTGAGCAGCCCACACCTTTAATACACTAATTCATTTTAAACAAGTTTATAATAGAAATTGTGGTGCAAATTAATTAATGTGGATGACATACAGTAAATATTCATCTAATCCCCATAAAAAAACTTTGTATTTATTGGTGTAAGTATGAAACCAACTTTGAACAAGTATGGCCTTGAACTGTTAGGTTATTATTAGGCATGACAGCTTTGTACATCACACACTGGAGTCACGCTTCAACAACTGATGGGTCAGCTACTGTACTGTAAATCAAACAATAAGATAACTGTCATCCTACGTTTTGTGTGCTTTAATAAGCAGGTGTCACAAACAAAACCCCTTCTCACGAGTCACACATACTGTGTGGGCAACACTTTATATGAACACAGGTCAAGGTCTCTTAACCTTATTGTGCAATAACAGGAAAAACTGACATTCTTACTGTGGAAATATGGATTTTAGTATTTAGGGTTGATATTAAAGGTTTTTTATTATTTATCAGTCTTTTGGCTTTTATCAGTGCTTTAATCAGTCATAGTATTTGATATTTAAAATTGTGCAGGCTTGTATTGATTTTAGATATTATAAATATTGATATGAAATTCACTTGCAGCATCAAATATACTCTTAAAAACATTAACCTTTTAAATTTGATAACACTTTTTTTAAAGTAGTCTTAACCCAGTCCCAAAATTAATCCTTTATTATACATTCATACATAATTATTATATATATATATATATATATTAGGGGTGGGCATAGATTAATCTATATTAAAATGGCTCATTTGAGATCTGTCAAAGGCATTCAGAATTTGTGTGCTACCTA
>JAUMHQ010000074.1:40282-54367 GCA_032361165.1 Enteromius paludinosus
ATATTTTCATCTGAGACAGCTCAAACATGCAATTTAGTCTGGGACTAGCTTAAGCCTCGTCTGTGAAACTGGGGGATAGAGTCTCAGAGAAATTCACTAATACATAATGTCCTCATATGAGGACGCAGGGTCTTAAGAGGTTCAACAGTTAAAGTCAATCTTTTATTATATATGTTCCTACTGAACAAATAATTCCATGTGACCCTGGAGCACAACAGCAGTGATCAGCAGCACAGGTGTATTTGCAGCAATAGCCAACTATTATTGGAACATTAAATAAAGATCATGTTCCAAGAAGATATTTTGCACATTTCCTATCATAAATATACCAAAATGTAATTTTTTATTATTAATATGCTTTGCTAAGAACTTATTTTTCTCAATATTCATATTTTTGGCACCTTTAGATTCCAGATTTTCAAACAGTTGTATCTCGGCCCATTATTGTCCTATCCTAACAAACCATACAATCAATGGAAAGATCATTTATATATTTGTGGTCCAGTGTCACATATTTAGGAGGAAAAAGTAATCCAAGCAAAGAGACATAAAAACTGCTATTTGAACTTTTCGTAGGATCATGTGACACTGAGGTGATGGAGCTTTGCCCTCCCAAAAATAATTTTTTTTTTAATATAAAATAAACAACATTGTTACTTCAATTGTATTTGTAAAGGTTTGCCGATCTTGGCTTGAGTTACCTGTTTGAATCTTGACTCTGTGCAGTCTGGAGGTGAACTGGTCATTGACAGTGAAGACGTGGCCGTTCTCGATCTCTTTAGACTTGGGTTCTTTCGTGAGGACTCTCTGTGTGGGCTTCCCACAGGCCAGAGACTGCAGCGCCCGCACCAGCTCTCTCTCTGGGATATCCGTCTCCTGCTGGATCTCCTGTCAGGAGCGGAAAACAACAGGGACATGTGAGAAAAGTACAGCAATGGCCGTTTACTTCAACATACAGGCTGATTAATAAAATTACACTCAGAAAAAATGGTCAAAAAAATGTGCAGCACGTGCAAAGTATGCAATAATTAACAAATAACCTCCAGTATCGGAACTAGTTCAAGTATTTATTATACTGCAATCTCAAGACTTGTCCATTCTAAAACTATTGCTTATATTTTAGGGATTTGTCAACTGTGGCACGAGTGCAGTACCTCGAACGTGGATTTATCTCGGTTGTTGAAAAGCATGAGGATTGTCATCTGGAATGTGGAAACCTGCAGGATGTGCTTCCTGGTATTAGAGCCTGTGACCTGAGCCCCGCCGACCATATCTGAGCCATCCTCCTGAAGAAAGACGCAAATCAAATGACCACAGGTCAGATTATGAGACAAGCCAGTTCCTCAGGCTGTCTGTGACTGCATGTTACCTTTTTGATTGGCCCATAGAAGGTGGCATTGAGGTCTGCTGAACCCATGTGATGCTGTAACGTGAGCTGCCTACCGCTGTGCTTGGCTAAATAAAATCTGCCATGAAAGAGTGAAGTGGCCGTGAATACACACAAAACCTCAGGAGTGACTCTGAAAGTCCAAGTTAATAACTGAAAGTAAATCAACACCTTCTAAAGACCTCGAAAGCATGTCTTGGTGAAGGGGGGATGTTACATTTGGGAGTCGCTGACTGGGTCGGCCAGTATCCTGTCGTTAGCACCCTCACTGTGAGGTCGACACCACCTAAAGACACCTACGAAGAAAACACCATTCAGTCTCAATCCACTGTAATCACTACACAGTCTCGAGCAGCATCTGAATCTCACCCCGGTCGACGTGAGGTGCTGCCGGAACTCGTCCATGGTTGTGTTTGAGATGCTCATGTCCCTGAACATGCCTTCCAGTTTAGAGGTGAACTGACAGCCACACTCCGTCTGTGGGATGAGAAAGGTCACGTGAGACACCCGCAGTGCTGGGGCACGCAGAGCCTGCGCTCCATACAGCAGCAGATCTTACCTTCAGCTTGGAGATCATGTTTTTCTCCGAGTCGTCAGATACGCTCTTGTTGGTGAGGAGTCTTCTGGCCAGGTGCTGCTTGTAGTAGCGCTCAAACACGTCCTTCTCCTGCATGAACCTGAACAGCACCATGGCTTTATCCAAGATCGACTCCACCTCCTGCTCCGTCAGCTAAAGCACAGACAACAGAAAAACACCTTGGATTAACTACCGACTTCATCCTTTTGTGGTAATATTCACCACCAACACGCAAAAACAAATTACACACAAAACACTTAAATGTATAAATAAGGCGTCCACTAATCTAGAGAAAGCGACTCACTCCTTTCACTCCTTTCTTCAGCTTGTCGTCAATGAAGAGCGAGAGATACTCGGGCGAGCGAGAGTTCAGGTTCAAGAAATACTCAAAGTCCCCTGCGATGGTCTGCTTGAACAGACGGTCGTTGTTGAAGGACTCTTGCAAGAAGCGATCAAACCGTGACTTCAGATCCAGAAGACCCTAAAGAAAGTAAGAAGAAAGAGGGAGGTTGGATATAAAGGTCTTCTGCACACTCACATGTAGCATGAGTTAGTGTGATCTGGATTACCTGGATGTAGTCAACAGGGTTCTTGCCTTCTCCTTCCTCAGACACCAGAGCTTTGCCCTGCTCTCTCAGATAGGAGCTCATACACTCACACATGGTCTTCAGGCCGTTCGGCACTCTGCTGAACAACTTGTACATACAGGCCAGATCTGCACACACAATTAGATTATTATAGGAGCTCTCTTTAACCGCTGAGCTTCAGAACTGATGTAAGACAGCAGTAATAATGAGTGACTGAGATGAGGACAGCGCACCTTCTGTCTTTCCGTTCTTCAGCATGTGCACCAGGCCTGAGTTCTCCATCTCCACAATGGTCTTCATGTGTTTGGAGATCAGCTCTCTCTCCACCACCTTCACAATCGGCTCCTCCGTCGTTTTATCCAGGCAGTGTATCACTCGCTCGATCTCCTCGTTTATCCGTGCCTCCACTTTCTTTATGTACACGCTCGCACTGTTCTCGGCTAAAAACTTCTGACTTTCCATCTGAAAAAGATCAATACACATGAATAACCATAAAACAACTATTTTAATAAGCAAAGATTAATACATTAGTAAAGATGAATAAATAGTGTAATAAATGCATAGTTCACTGTTTGTTTGTGTTATTAAATACATTAATGTTAACTCCTTAACGTTAGTGTAAATCTAGGCTCCTTACTGTAAAGTGTTACTAATAATAATAATATAAATAAAGTGTAACGAACCTGAAAAAACTCAGCAGACATTTCTAAGAAGGGGGCCTCGAAATCCTCTTCATAGACGGACCGTCCTTCCAAGCCCAAAATCATTAACATCTGGCAAGCGTTACGAATGGCACCCCTGCATGAGGACAACACTTGTTACAATACACACTGTAAGGAAACCGCAGCTACTTCCCTTTACATGTAATAACTTCTACTTTATTTTGTTGGTTTGTGACTTTGTGCTTCTAAAAAGTCTAGAAATTTTAAGCCATGAAAATTTAAATAAACATCTTGATCATCATTTTGAGAGGTCTTAAAATTTAAGGACGGTGATACAGTCTAAAATGTTTGTTAAAAGGATGGTTTCATTAAATAAAGAAGAGCGCTGCACATTTCAAAATGAAAATGCAGCTCTGTCGTGAGGCGTATCAATGAATAATGTGCATTTACACCAACAGACCGCGTATGAATTATGATTGTATATATTGTAATGTGTTGTAGACAGTGGTAAGAGTGCATATTTTATCTCCCTCATTTTTTTTGTAATGAACCATGGGCATAAATTTCATTTAGCAGTAGGGGGGGGGGGCAATAAACATCAAATTTCTTGCGAGCAACATTTGGAAGGCAACACAGATACTTGAGTCATGTTGGACTTTAAAAACTGCGTAAAACCTTGCTTCTATCATTATTGTAGCATGGAGACTGCATCATGGTTATTTTAAGTTATACATTTTTCTCTGGTTTAATGAAAAGGCAGAATTGTTCTTCTAATTTTGCTTAATAAACCAATCAGGATGCTCTCTGTCTAGCACGCACTATGAACAAGCACACACACACACACATGCACGCAAGGTCTCTCTCGCTCTCTCTTCTTCACTCAGTCACTTCTTCACTTCACTCCGTTTAGCGTAGGATAGTAGGCACTGTGAGGAAGGGGAGGGGGAGCTGAACTTTTTTGAAATGCATTTTTTGCGTTTGTATTTCCACTTACACAATAATTTTGTAGGTATACGTACGTGTATTTTTCACAATAGACAGTGCGATTTTTTTCCATTATGATTTTACAGGGGACAACTCTCGGATGGGGGGGGCATGTCTCCCTGTCCCCCCGGGATTTACGCCCATGGAATGAGCCGTACATTTGATGGCAATACAGAGTTAGAGACATTTTATTTGTATACTGCACTGAAATCAATTTCTCATATTAATCTTACATGTTCAGAAAGGCTTAAAGTTAACCAACAATTAACACACTGACGAGACACTTGATTTAATTAGTCCACTTCAAACAACTACAAAAAAATTAAAATCATTATGTACAATTAAAGTGGACCTATTTGTTACCCTTTCTAAAATATGTAACCGTCTAGTTTGACTTTTAATTAGGGCTGTCCTTGACTAAGGATTTCTCTATGACTAGCAGTCATTCATTTTAAGCATTAGTCGACTAATTGCATGTTTATTAATCGTTATTATGAGCCTTTAATTGTCTTCATCCTAAAAAGCGCTCAAGCACACGCATAAAGCCCGTCACAGCGCACTGGCAGAAAACAGTAAGGACTCTGCATTAACATTTTAATATTTTGATCAAACTAGTGCTTTCTTTGTTCTCATCTCTGCCGTAGTGATGCGTCTGAATGCATATTTCATGAGGATTACCTAATCTAATTTGTTTTTAATTTGAATTGGTTCATTTGAAAGTAGACATTTCACTGTCTATCTCTATAGATATATTTTTATAAGGTGTTTTTCTTTCAAGCTCACAGTCCGAGACGACAGAGAACGCATCCTGTTTGCTTTCATAGTTTTACAAATGCGCGATTTGCTAAAAATTTGACATTTAAATAGCATATTACCTATTTTTCATGCAGAAAGTCTTGTACAGCCCAAACCCAGGCCATCCTAGCCAGAGGGGCTCATGTACTGTTGTGTTTTTAAATAAACAACGGAGCAGAAAAGTGGGCACTCATGAGGCTCATGGACTTAAATTACAGGATTAAAAAAAACACACCCAGACATTAATGTGTGCACACTAGTGAAGGTAGTGTTTGATTAAAAATAAAGTGCTTGTGTGGCAACACAAATGTCCATATTGTGATGACTCGCACACAGTTTTCTGCATGGCCTGCATGCGTGACGCCCACCTGTCCACCACCTCTCCTTTCCTCTCACGAGCAATCATGTCCAGTAAGGTCTGCTTCAGATGGTCCCGAATGCAGCCGTAACGAACCACCTGGTCTCTGAAGATGATGAGACCCAGATTATAGACGTTCTCTACGTTATTCTGCTGAACATACACCCGGTCCTGTACAAAGACAGAGCAGAGAAGAATGAAGCAGAAGAGAAAGCTACAACTGCATTTGATTGGAAACAACACACAACTACCCAGAAGAAAAAACTATTCCCAAAAACAGACACCCATACAGAAAACGCCAACTTTGAAAACACATAATAAGAGAAAACAGTTCGGGGTGTAAGCGTGTGCAGTTAAAATAACAAATTATATTCTAGTCATTCATTCTTCTTTTAATTAACATTTGATGGCAACTTATTGGTTCGTTCAATCAAAAATAAATAAATAAATAAAGAAATGTCAATGGGAGTAGGGAATAACTGGAAAAACCGAGGTGGTGATGCAGCATTATTTTTCTAATAATTCAACCCGTCGTCAATTATTCTGCTTAAACTACGTTACCACACCTCAAGACATCAATCAATGATATATTTCCAGGTTTTTGTCCGGTTTTGTTATTATAAACGCTATTGTGAGTCTGATTATTTCCTCTGTATCTCCTCCAGAGTCAGGCTGGGTGATATATATATCGTACGATATATTATGTGCGTCTCATCAGTAAAGCCGAATGTTTGACTAGCGGTAAATCGCCGTCAGCTGTTTTCAAAGGAACACCAGCTTTTACACAGAGCTCTAGATCACTGAGAAGCTGCGCCATTGAATCACCCGCGAAACTCAACGCGTAGCTTGTGGGTGATCTACGGCTCTGTTCATAAGCTTCTGCTGCATTTTAAAAACAGCTGATGGAGATTTACCGCTAATCATAGAACCGGTGTTCTAACCTTTTATCCTACCCATCAGATTTTGCTACCTCCTATGAAAAAATAGGTAGTACAATTTGATATCAGAAAATGCTACCTGTTAAATTATGTTTTGCATTAACAGTAAGGCTAGGTTTAGGTTTGTTTGAGGTGTAGATATTAATAAAACATAATGTGGCAAAACATGGAAATGAGCTGTTTTTATCATATTGGTTACTATATATTGTGTCAGAGCTGCCTGGAACTACGTTCTCTGTGCGTTTCCTTGAACATAATCGCACACCTTAGAACATTCATCAGCCAATCAGATTCAAGCATTCAATGGCCCATAGTATAAAGATATTCAAAAACCAGTGGTCAGCTATATTTAGTTTAGTGTGGTGGATGTTGTAACTGCTTCTACACTATTTTTTAAACCAGAAATTGTAACAAAATGTTTATTTCGTTACAACCCTTGCCTTGATAACTTCATTAAAAACCACTTAATGGTTTTCTTAGAAATCATAACGAACATAACTATAGCACATGCGTAGAGGGTGTGAAAACTATTGCACAACATGAACACCCCATAGTACCGCCTAGCATCCAGGATTGTTTGAGTTTGTTTTCAGAAGTATTTTTCCTAGTGACAATGTAAATATGATTCAGCGCATAATTGCATCAATTTAATAACTGAAGAAGAACGTAATTAATATTGTCATCCTCGGCGTGTTAAGGTGTTTGTAAGGCACCCTTAAAATCGGTTTACAATGTTTTGTAAAACACACAAATCCATAAAGTGAGCAAACAGGAAGTGAGATAATTGCAATGAGAGTCAGCTGATGGGAAAATCACCCCACCTTTTCTGGAATTAATGAATTAAAAAAATAAAAATGTCTGTTGTGTTGCAAAGAAAAAAAAAGCCATCATGAAACGACACGAGTGTAAGAAAATAGGTCAACTCTGCCTTTAAACGCACCCCTGCTGACAGACGCAGACACTTACTGACCTCCATTAAACCTCCAGCAAGCATATACAGTGGTGGCCAAAATTATTAGAAGATTAGTATTTCCAGCAACCGAAATGTTATTTCTATCTTTTGCTGTATCAGTAGGAAATATCGGTTTTCATTTACAAACATTCTACTAGTGTCCTGATAATACGCGCCACCACTGTGGCTGAACTATTGGTCACGATGGAACTAGTGGCAATAGTTGCTTTTGGGATACGTGCCCCAGAATGATTGAGGTGTATCGACACAGCAACGCCTTGTAAGCTCAGTAAGAAGCTACCACTCATGAAGGAGTAGTATCAGAACAAAATCAATCCACATACAATGAAAGGCTGTCGTGAGCACCTACCATGTACATCAAGATGTCTCTGATCATCACCATAGCCGTCTGGTGGTCATTCCAGGCTTGATTCAGTGTTTGCAGAAAGTTGTTATTCAGGGAGTTTAACACATCTTCTCGTACCTTTAAACAGAATAAACTGGACATAAGTATAGGATGAACAATGCTTCCTGCCAATTCATATCACGCCAGCAAGTAAAAACCCAACTTGGTGTAGCGCTAGACTCATATGCGGTATAGTGAACATCACACCTCAAACCCACTTAAAAGAGCTGATCTCCTTTCATGTTCACACCAAGACAAAAGTCAAGATTTCCTTTGAAAGAACACATACACTCACCATCAATGCATCAAAGCTTTTAATGTTCAGGGACAGTAAATAGCAGGGGACAAATATGAAAATGGCCTCTTGGCTCTGTACTATTGTGTTTGATATAATATTGATCATGTTTGATAAGTTTAGTGGTGGTCATGTAGTGATGCACGGTGTTAAAATTTCTTATGCTGTAAATTACTGAAGATACAGCACAGACAGTACGATAAGTGTCTCAGAAAATAAGACAATATGTAGCATTACAGAATTGGATTCAATATTAATCTAAAATTCAGATGAGATCTCATAATTGGTGCTCTAAATAAATTTGGTCCACTACTATAATAAATAAAGGTTGACTCTTCATAAAAGCTTGTCTGTGTTTCAAATGTATTCAAACATACGTAAATAAGAGTAAATAAGCTCCTCTCTAGAGCTAATTAACCAACTGTGAACAGGATAACTTTCCTGAGGGTAATGTAACATTAAGTGACTTATTGTTCACAAGCTGTTTAGAACCATTATATAACAGATGTCTGCTAAAGCGTAGGCTATCGTTTATTATCAGTAAAGGACTACAGCACCTGTCAAAAAAAATCAGAGACATGTCATCTTTACCATGAGTCTATACGGTTTGGATTGGACAGAAAGTGGATCAGAGTTGATGCTCATGACGATCATGATGTGGGCTTACCTGGAACAAACGGTGCCAAAGTACCAATAAAGCCAGATTTTAGACTCCATTCATAAAATATTTTATTTTTATACTCTAAAGTGTGCATAAACTGCATTTTCAAATGAGAGATAACTCTTTTTTTTCTTATAACAATGTCAACTAGAGTTTAGATTCTGTGCCCGAGCCCAGACTTGACCCGACCTGCCGATATTTCCTGCCACTATCTTCAGGCCGGGCCGTGATCAAGTATTTGTGTGTTGTTGTTTTTTTTAAATCATTACTTAATTAGCCTAATTAGGTGGAGAGCTATGCCATAATTAGAAATATTTTACGAATATTTTAGCAAAGTCAGCCTAAGCTCAACTCATGTGTAGGTCTACAATTTGCAACACGTGTCACGTGCAGCAACGCTTTACCCCCCGCGACAGCGTCTCCTCCACTGGCACACAACACCGGGCCTGCTGTGCTGCATTGTGTACAGCTTAAGTGCAACATGGACTTCCACGATGAACAGACACATGAAGCAGGCTTGCCATGGCAGAAAGGAAGATAGTAAGCCTTCAATGTCCTGTTTTGGTACTTCAAGCATACCCCTGAGAGCGCGGCGAGCCCTCACTGAGAAATGCATTGAGTTTTGCTGCTGGGACATAAGGCTATTTTACGTTGTAAGTGGTCACGGCTTCCAGGCGCTAGCTCAATGTTGGTGGTACATATCCTGCCTCACCATAGCACCGTTTACAAAGCTTGCCTAGAAAAGGTCGATGAGAGAAAGCACAAAAACACTCAAAGATGCTCTGAACAAATGGAGATGTAGGGATGAGCACCGACATGTGGACACACGACGATAAAAAGATCATTACATCGCAATAAGGTGCTATTATATTACTAACGATTATACATTAGTTGGTAAAACTCTCACCACAGTAATGTTTCCCGTGGAGGATACTAAAACAGGGAAAAATGTCAGACACGAGTGTGCCTCCTGGTCAACAAATTTGGCCTTGACCCTAGCTCCCTCAGCCGAAGATGAAGGCAGCAACATAACCAAAGCCCTTGAACCATATAGAAGACTTTCTTGTCTCGATCACCTAATAAAAACTGTCCTTCACCACAGTCTGCATGCCAACGCGGCGGATATAGAAGAAGAGACCTTATCTGCTGCTAAAGGACTCGTGAGATATCTGAAACATTCTGGCCTGGCTGAGCTATTATCGAAGACAGCGCTACAGACAGGGGAGACACGATTTAGCACAGTTTACCCCACACTCCAGTCAGTGCAAGGCAAACTCCCAGAACTATGGGAGAAGCTGGAGACTCGCGATGAGCTTGAGCGCATCCAAAATATTGTACTCGACTGCTCACCTCTTTGGAGCCATTCTATAATGCCCAGAGAGAGTTGGAGGTCGATAAATATACGACCATAAACCTGGTCTGCCTTTGGCTTGAGAAACCTAAGAGACATTGCGAACCCTCTCCCACAGACTCTCCGCTGCAAGCCTGTGCGCGCCAGAGACATGCCGAGTGAAGGTGAACAGGGGGCACAAAGTTGCTCTTTTCCTCTGGCCAAAATTCAACAAATTAAGGATGTCTCCTGAAGAGATATCTGCCTACTCTTGCCTGTGGATGAAGATGCTGCTGCGGCTGGCAGTACTGGCTTCACACCACCAGCAGCCAGGCCCACGACAGACTCCGGCTTTGCAGAGTGGGAGAACCAAGATGATAATAACGAACCAGATGAGATGACAACAGGGACCTACTGAAATAGTGGAAAGTCAACGAACTGGTCTACCCAAAACTAGCCAGGCTGACAAGATCCAGCGAGCGGGTGTTCAGCGCAGCTGGCCGGACAGCAGAGCCGTATCTCTCAACATAACTTCGGCTATTCTCTCACATTCATTTAGTGCTGTAACTTTTAGTATATTGTAAGAGATGATGCCACTTGAACTGAAGCAGCTGAAGTCATGATTTTCATGATAAAACCAAATGTGAAAGCATTGATTCATGCTGTTTATTGCTTCATTATAATCTAAATTCAACAGAGACATTTATATAGCACTCTACGCGACAAGCCATGTTTCTGCTGCATTTTGATTGACACGATTAAATCAGCTCTGATCATCAGTTAATTTAAACAACTGTACAATAGAGCTGATAACTGCTTTCATTGCCCGATACATCAGTGCATTAAACTAAAACACAGTGCACCTACAGTTAAAGATTGAATTTTCATTCAGCCCCTCTGCCTTTTTTCACATTGGTGCAAGAGAAAACCGGAGTAGATTTTTGTGCTGAACATTCATGTTGGCAAGAGATGGCGTTTATCTCCTCCACACATTACTTTCTACCCCTTTCCACTGAACTAGTGTTGGATCCCCCTGCAGCCAAACCGTAGAGCACTGCATTAGCAACATCAAGGTCACAAGACATGATTAGCAGGGAGTGCATGAACTCATGAAACAAAAGCATCTACCAAACAGATAAAAGCACATGTACATGCACCGTTTCTCATGCCAGATCCGGTACTCGGCCAGAGGATCACTTCAAGGTTAGACACCACCAGCCTGACCGTAGAGAAGAGGCATGGCAGAGACGTCTGGCTCTTACTTTATTGATGAGATGTTCTGTGACCACCTCCCTCAGGCCTGTGTAGAGCTTCTCTCCGTGCTTGTGTAGGACCATGGTGTAGGCGTTCCTGTAGAGCTCCTCGAAGCTCAGCCCGCTGTTGTTTTTCCTCTGAATCTCCTGGATGGCATTCTTCAAGAGGTCCCAGATGTTGTTGACATACTTCTCATCCATGGTCATCTGAGAGAAGACACAAGAGGGGAAACCATTAAGAGAGAAAATGTGATACATTCAGATACCGACTATATATCTAATATCGAATCTGCAGCACATGCAAACAAAACATTACCATAATCTCATGTGGAGGCTAATATAGCTCTTACTGTTGTGCTTATTAAATCTTTATAGTTATAGATATAATTACGGTTATCATCCTTGCTATGAACGTGCTGTTACTGTTGCTCAGCATAAGCTTGAACTGCAAACTGGTTAGGTTGGTTAGATTATCAATTTAACCTAAAAAAGACATTGCACTAAGCCATGCTGGAAAACAAATGTGAATGCGATTGTGTTACTCAGATGCCAACAGCAGCTGATAGATCAAAAAAGTTATTTCTAAGAAAATATGCAGCATCATTCTGTGTTTGTTTGATCAGACAACACTCTAGTTGCTTTATGGCATGCGTGACATGGTAGTTAATCATACCAATAGTCTACTGAGCCAACACAAAAGTATTGGCCAGCAGGATATAATAAAAGGGGAGCTTTCAATTTTTGAGTATCTCAATAAAACACTAAACCCTATATATTCTAGCCAGTCCGTATTTGCTTAACATAAACTGTTTAGTAAAATCATGTGAACAGATGTGATTCTGAATGAGAGTTGCTCTGGGATGATTCATCATTTTCTGATGATGTCCCATTCTCCTCAAATGCCCCATCATCTGACGTCACGGTCTTGATTTAACAAGCGAGTCTGCATACAGTAACTTTGTATTGACTGTTTAGATCAAGGCAACGGTACACATCCGCATCAAACCTGCAGCATTAGTGCTCCTGAACTCGTAACTTAAATACGTGTCACGTCATACACACATCTGCGCTGGTCATGTGTGACATAAACGTGCAAACGGTACATGTATGACGCAAAACATCGTCACGGACAAGCCGACCACCCACAACACATTACAAGAACAAATGTTTTGATTAGCGACACATTTACTGTTCATTGAATAAGCTCACTGATGGAACTTACGCAATGAAGCCAGTGTATTTGGGTCACTGCGCATTTATTTGTGATCATCTGCTGCTGTTAAACAGGTTAGCCAGCTAGCAGGCTCGCTAACTTGTGTCATTAGTTATTAGCTTGACATAAAAACAACGCAAGAGCTTGTAAAACCCAGACCAAACTGACGCTTCTCTCGTGATGGTTATTTGACTATTTGTGGGATTTGGGTAAACACAGAGGCGGTGTGAAGGGATTTATTCACACAGGCCTGTCTGCTCGGATCCCCGGAGCTCGAGTGACGGCGTCGCCGGCTCAGAGCGCTCATACTCACGGGAAAGGCTCGTATCCTCATCTTGGTGTCTTTTTTAGTCCCCCCTTTGCTGAGATTTGACATGTCTGGCTTATTCCCCGCCGTTGTCTCCTTTCACATGAAAGTCTTCTTTGACAAAAGACGGGGAACAGGTATAAAGAGGCAGCGCTGAGCCCCGCTTGACCTTCTTTATGAGTCTCTCTTCGGACTTGTTGACAGGCGCTTCGCGTTCTGCTACTTTTCTAGCTCCAAGAGATGGCGGACGCGCAAATCTCGCAGACTCTCGTCTCACCACCGAGGAACACTCGCGAGATCTTACACATCATATACTGCGGACCATATTAAATATATTAAGCCTTGAAAAAGCGTTAGAAATGATTAATAACTGAACTGCTGATAACGTAAGTGTTATTAAATAATATGTTTTTTCCTGAAGGAGGCGCTTGACTGCTCAGACGATACTGAATATTTATAATGAACATTAGTCATTAAATAGGAGAAATAGGATTATTATTGTTCAAAATCATCAAAGCTGACCAATCAGAGACAGCGCCCAGACTGTTTAGTCTCACTAATTTCATCGTGTCATTACATTTAATTCAATATATATGTATATATATATATATATAAAATCCTAAAAGTATCACTCACCTTTTGTTTTTCCTGTCAAGGAATTTGGCATTGCTTTAATTGTCAACATTAGCTAGCTACATCCCAGTTATTATTTAAATATTACTATTGAATCCTTTTAATAGCCTGTTAATCTGCTTACCTGTTTATAATAAAACACAACCAGCTTAGGGTTTTAATCATTTTAAATAATTATCATAAAATATATTTTTTTTTTTTTGTGAAAAAATAAAACAATAGGTTAGAATGTATGTAGACCCACGGTACAAACATAAAATGAAAATATAATTTCAACTATTTATTTCCTCAGCAAAAACAAAGAAAGCTTTAAACATAACGGCAGGTCTCACTTACATTCTACCACATCTTAAACTCAGTGAACAACACTGACTGATCGAGAAGCACAGAACAGAGAGACGCATCTGACATCAGGAACAGCTGAAGCTCCAGTGACTGCTGACAGGCGGCGCCACAATAAAACAACACACAATAAACACACCTACTGTTAATTCTTTGTCTAACTTCATCCTGTTCAAAAATCTGTGACAGACAGAAAAAAAAGCTGGTGCTGAAAAAAAGAAATTGCTTGTGCAAATGTGGTATGTTTTTATATATAGAAACACACACACTCTCTTGTTGGTTTTTGTGATTTATGACGACTCTCCATAGGTGTAATGATGTTTCTACTGTACAAACTGTATGTGGTATTGTCCTACACTGACCCTACACCTAAACCTACCCCTTACAGGAAACTACACACACTTT
>JAUMHQ010000074.1:54467-70232 GCA_032361165.1 Enteromius paludinosus
TGTAATACCTATGTCATACCCATGTCATTATACACATTTGTGTCCTCATAAACCACATAAACCCGCACACACACACAGGTCAAAATGTACTGGTATTTCTATCCTTGTGGGGATCCTCTCCCCATAATGTGATAAATACCAGGTGCACTCACACACACCTGGATAAACTCTGCTTAAAATATATGAAGTGAGTATTATAGGCCTATGTCTATTACTACTAATCCTGTTCTTGCAGTAAACCTAGATCTACCATTGGCTCTATAGGGTGGACTACAAACACAGCTTGTCTTCCAGATCCTCAAACACATCAGCCTGGATCGTGTGCACCTGCTCACTTTTCATGAAAGAGTGACATCAGTTGATTGATTGATTAACTTTATTTTCTTTTCCACAGCACCAGACACGTTTGAAACACACAACATAACACACATAATACAAAAAGTATACAGATAACCCTTAGCAATGTCTGCTGTTGAGATATGTGACGGCTGAAGGAATCATGCTTCATTCAAAAGGGGGCCTCCTACACCCCATATCCCTGTACCTGCGCCCTGATAGAGTCCTATTGAAAACGCAACGCATGTAACAGCTTTGTTTTTGTTATGAATTACACAAAACATATGACTATTAATGCAAATGAATCAGATGCATATATTAAATAATTAAAAGTGCTCGAATTAAAACGCGAGTTTTGGTATACTTTATTTGCATGAATTTGTATTTATTTAGTTATCAAGTAGAAGTATTTGGCAAATGGATTGTCACAGAACATGCGTTAGGCCTGTAACTTGATTAGATTGTTGATTGTTGCACTTTGCGATCTCTTGACCAGATTTAGAGGCACATTTTAATGAGCAAAAGCTGATTTGAAATGTAAAAATTTACTGCGAACAGACTGTGCTCGGCCAGTCAGGGTCACGCGCGCTCATTCAGTCGGCGCGCGCTGCAGCGGACTTCTCGTGCATGTGTGGGACTCGAGTCCTAAAACGCTATTTGATGGAATTCTCGTTTATTGCTGGATAGAGCGTGTGTGTTTTCTCTTCAGTTAAGCACGATTGTCCTGGAGGTGAATGGTTTATCAATGGACTATATAAATAGACACTAATTTACCTTTCATATGCCCAAGGAAAGCAGCTGACAGAGAAATGGTAAGGCATTTTTATTAACTTAGATGTTCTGTATGCTCCTTATTTAGCTTTATTGTATTTTTATTGGTGTGTAGCTGTACAGTTGGGTGAATAAATAGCTTACCTAAACGTCCCGGCAATATACACCGCTTCAATGCGTAGGCTAATTCACAATGCAGAGAAAACACCTGTATATGTTTAGCAGGATTTGTGTTAATTTTGTTATTGTGTGAAAAATCGTAGTCCAGATAAATAACAAGCAAAATGCCATTTTTTTAATAATATGCATGGCATGTTATGATAATAATAGCCTATGTACTTATGCAAAAAAGAGTCTACATACTTGAAATAGCCTGTCTTATGAATTACGTTTACCTGTCCAGTATGGATTCATCAACACATGTTTGAAGTCTCTAGTGATTGACAGATTTGGAGAAGAAACGTGGGACAAACTCAGGTGAGTGTCCATAACAGTTGATAATTTTCAGAAATGATTTGTTTATGTCTGTGAAATTGCTTTATAAAATCACGTGGAAAACAATCCTGACTTGATGGGATTTTCACAGGGATGCAGCAAGAGTTCAAGACACTTTCATGACTTATGAAGTGTACACAGATAACATCACCATGCAGTTAGTGACAGAGGCCTGCAGGATGCTCGGTAAAGCTCTTAAGACTCGATTGGATTGGAGCAGCCAGTATTTATTAAAAGTGCAATGGTTGTTCTTTATTGATGTACAATTTTGTGTGTTTATTCAAAGACCTCGAGCAAAGTGCTGTGCTGGGGCAGTTTGGAGAGTATTTTTTTGAGTTCTGCAAAAGAGCCGGATATGATCATATGCTGCGGACTCTCGGAGGAAATCTGTTTGAGTTCATGGAGAATCTGGACGCGCTGCACGGCTATCTCTCTCTTTCCTACAAGGTCGAGTGAGCGGGACATTAGCATTCTCATAAACATCTTGTGGAGAATATTGATCAAAGACTCTGTTTCATAATTTATTTGTTCATCCAGAATGAATAGTGCACTTTTGATGTGCCAAATAAGACCTTTTTTCTCACTGAATAATACTTTCCCCGAATTTTTGATTCATTCATGCATTCAGAATCAGTTATAAATATTTATTCTTGCGATTATCTTGTGAGACGAACTGCAAAACATCTAGAGTGATCTTTTATATGCACAGACAACGTGCAAAATGTAGTAAATCTCTGTTGTCTTTGTTTTATTTTAGGAAATGAACGCACCGTCATTCCGTGTAGAAAAAAACAATGATGGCACTTTGCTCTTACACTACTACTCAGATCGACGAGGTCTTGGTCATATCGTCCCTGGTAAACAATTACTGATCTCTATATCATGTATGTTATTTATATGAAATAATCAGGAAGTAATCAAATTGCAGACTGATTTCTATAGGTATCATCAGAGCTGTAGCCAAAGACTTCTTCAACAGCAAGATAAAGATGGAAATTGTGAACCAGATCGAGGAAGTCGAGAGGATGGGAAAAAAGGAGCATATTGTTTTCCTCATCACCCAGAGTCCAGCGTTCCTAGACAAAGTATGAAATAAAAATATATATATGTATATATGCTTTAATAATTTCACAGTTATATATATAACCTTATACAGTACTACTAATGATAATTCATGTATTTTTTTTTTCTTTCCAGGACTTTTCTGAAAGTTTCCTGCTGAAGAAATCTCTAAATAATGATGAAAAAAATGACTGGCATGCAGTCAGAAACGTGGTGCATCCAGAAAAGGGTAAAGGTGGTTTGAAATGATTTGTTTCATGAGATAGAACAAATAATATTACTTTTAGTCAGTAAAACAAAATGTTTTTTTAATCAAGAAACTGCTTTTCTGATGAGGTCTGACTAGTCCCTGGTGGAAAAAAAGAAGAAAAACTAAAACAATTTGAGATACATGTATTTTGTGTTACAAATGCTTCAAATTCATTTACATATCTGTGCTTAATAAAAATACCCTGCGGTTGCACTTCTGGTAATAAACTGGTAAGTCTGCTGAATTGTGACAGCTAATTTTGTACTTCATGCACTTTAATTGTGCGGAAGTACTGAAGTCCAACTTATACTGAAGTAAATTTAATTGTACTAAAATATAAACATTGCATTTAAAGACTGATATTAGACAGAGACCATACAATCCTCATTAATAGACATTTTTGGCATACCATACTGTGTTTTACAGCGTATTATTCAATGTAAAGTTTGTGTAATTTTATATCAGTACGTCGTAATGATATGTCAATATGTTGATGGATTGTTTGAAATAAATATATTTTAAATAAATGATCGAATAGTATTGTATTTTTGTGTGTTTGTTTTATGGATTAATTTGATTTTTCGTTCCGTCTCAGGTAAAACTTTAAGAGCATTTGAGGCTGTGTATCCAGATCATCTGTGCATCGATCTGAAGACGTTTTGCAATGCCTTTCCTTTTCACATCGTGTTTGATGAAGAAGTAAGGGATGAATCTGAAATCATTACATTTATTGCGTATTTAAACATGGATCGCTGCCAGTTGTGACAGAGGTGTCGATGATATGAAAGCAGTGTCTGCATTGCTGAATAGTTTAAACAGTGTGACATCATTGCTCTTTTCTTCCTTTACTCGATGCATGCAGCTCCAGGTCAGACAGGCAGGGGTGACCATTCAGAGAATTGTGCCAGGGTTACAGAGCAGGTGTGGCCAGCTGGATCAATATTTCAACATCCAGCATCCACAGGTGACTTTCAACATCTGCAGCATCCGCAAGTTCATTAATAGCCATTTTATTTTGAGGACTCGAAAAGACAGAATACCTATGGCTTGGAGAGAGAGACCCATGCTAGAACTGAGAGGTGAGACTTTTAGAAAATGTGATGACTTCAAGTAGAATCATGCATGTTATGTATATTTTATTACTCTCAATTCTGTATTTCACTACTTCAGCCATGCATATAGGCCCTATATACCCCTTTTGTTTCCCTATATGTTTTTGTACCTGTAGGGAATATTAAATAAGCTTGTCTTATTCTTTCTTCTTTCTCCCAGGACAAATGTTATGGATGCCTCCGTTGCGATGCATGCTGTACCTAGCGTCACCATTACTTCGCAGCTTGCAGGAGCTGGAGGAGCACTGCATGCACCTCTCTGATATTGCTCCACATGACGCGACGCGTGACCTGATCCTGCTCAACCAGCAGCGGCTGGCGGAGATGGAGCTCTCCAGCCAGCTAGAACGAAAAAAGGAAGAGCTACATCAGCTCTCAAAACACCTCGAGGAAGAAAAGCAGAAGACGGAGAATCTGCTGTATGCCATGCTGCCCAAACATGTGGCCAACCAGCTGAAAGAGGGCAAGAGAGTGGAGGCAGGTGAATCAAAGAGAAAGACGGGTGGTTAGGAGAGCAGAATTGTACCATATAGTGTAAAGCTCAGCTCTGGCCCTATACTTTTCTGCACAGTTTAGCTCCAACCATAATCAAACACACCTAAACAAACTACTTTTCAGGATCACTAGAACGTTACAGGCAGGTGATCAAGGTCAGAGCTAAACTTTCCAGGGAAGTGGACCCAGAGTTGAGAACATTTGGTACAGATTGGTATATGTCAGCTTATTCTACTGACCCCTAACAGACTACTCTGAGAGCTATGCAGTTGCAAATTAATGAGAATTAGTTGACATGTAGTTACAAAGTTACTTATAGCTAGAATGTATAAAGTGGACTATCCAAATAAAGTGTATCCAAAAATTGTTGTAAAGACTGGTGATAACTGATTAGCTTACATTTCCTTATTTACAGCTCTTGAAAGATTTTTTCCCCCCTTGCCAAGGATCACATCTTAATTTGACATTGTTGTTCTTTTAGGTGAGTTTGAAGAGTGCACCGTCCTCTTCAGCGATGTGGTGACCTTCACCAACATCTGCTCCGAGTGTGAACCCATCCAGATTGTTTCCATGCTCAATTCCATGTACCTCAAGTTTGACCGCCTTACCACTGTACACAACGTTTACAAGGTGAGCATAAGTCTTCAGGATTCTCCTTAAAAGTAAGATCATTGGATTTAATACGTTTTGCAATGTGTTCTGCAGGTAGAGACAATTGGAGATGCTTACATGGTTGTCGGTGGCGTGCCCATCCCAATGTCAAGTCACACTGAGCGCGTGGCTAACTTCGCTCTAGGAATGGTCATCGCTGCAAAAGAGGTCACTAACCCTGTGACAGGTGGCCCTATTCAGGTGATCAGCCCGTAACTTCAAACTGTACCCGCTTTCCTGTAATTTACATTTCATCCACAGCTGTTTTGGGGATTTAGAAAAGAGCTGTAATTGATTTTTGGAAGTTTTGTATCCTAGATTCGAGTGGGCTTGCACTGCGGACCGGTCTTGGCAGGGGTGGTTGGTGAGAAGATGCCTCGATATTGCTTGTTTGGAGACACAGTTAATACAGCCTCCCGAATGGAGAGTCATGGACTGCCTGACAAAATCCACCTCAGTCCCAGTGTTCATCAGTGAGAAGCACAAAAATACATACTGTCGTACTTCAAATAATCTCTGTTTGGCACTGTAAACATACAATATAATCATTAACATGTCAATGTCTGATTACCAGTGCTCTAAGAAATAAAGGCTATCAGATGGAGGAGCGTGGAGAGATAGAGGTGAAAGGTAAAGGAAGAATGTGCACCTACTTCCTGCAGAGGAACCTAAAAGTCACAGAGAGTGAGATCATGGGGCTTTTGATGCCCAATGCTGACTCAGACAGGAAGATGAATCAGTCTACACAAGCTTCACAGCTACTTCACTGTAGGCCAGCATTAAAAGGTCTGTCGAATGTTTCTTTATTATTTGGTTGCCAGGCTTAATTTTGGTGTCCTACTATATATTCTTAAACCCAAAGTATTCTGCAGTGTCTATGCAAATTTTGTCAGAAGACTGATTGTACGCACACCACATGATTTTGTTAAAGAATGGATTTTTTGAAAAATATATTATTTACAGTTTGTAATGTAGCTGTCCTTCAAAGTAAAGTCTGCAGTTGTTAGTGAAAGAAAATGCATGGTAAAGAAAGACATTGCCTCTCAAAAGAAAGTTGACTCTGAAAGTTACATTTACAAATCTTCTGCCTGTTACCGGTATACATCACTAGGTAACATATCTGCATAATCCCTGCCTGCCCGTAAAATATGGACTAAGTCTGATCTGCTCACAAACACTTCCACTAGTCATTGTATACAGCATGTCGAGAAGATACTGTGAAAGCATGCACGATGAAATGAATACAAACAGTGATCTAAAAACACCTGCACGGGTTTCGATTTTGAAACGTGCAATGCTCATTTATTCAACAAAGTCAAAGCCTTGTGAAAAGTCTATTTGTGGTGACCAATCATAACAGACTTGGCCAACTGACCAATCAGAGCAGAGTTGGCTTATGGGAGGCTTATTTAAACGAACTGTTTTGGAATCATTGCAATTCTAATATTAACCTTAGGCATTTGAAGCTGTTTTAGGGGACTCCAACACAATATTAGGACACTTTAAAATACCAAATGACCTGCTCTTTAAGAGGTATGCACACATGCACATTGACTTTGCACTAATCGGTTGATCCACAAGATAGCAGTACTGCACTAAAGAGAGGGAACAACAAAAACAATAACAGATGGCTGCATTGACAAATTCTTGTGTGAGAGGTTTATGAGCTTGCGCAACTTGACAAGGGTAACTTTATTTTTACTAGTTTAAAATGCATTAAATATATTTGATTACTTATAAAGTGGTGGACAAAATTATTATAATTTTTTGCCTCCAATACATGATTTTATGCTCATAATGTTCATGAAATATGCAGATAGTTGCTCTGAGAAAAATATCAGATGAAGTCATACTGTTTTTATCCACTTTTAACTTAAAAATTTGGTGTCTCCACCTTTTTGCAGCAGTAAAAGCAGCACATCTTTCTGGCACAGTGTCTGTATATTTCCTGAGAACTTCAACACTAATGTTATCCCAAGCCTTCTGCAATTCAAGCCAAAGACTTTCCTTTGAATGTACAATAAATCCATCCAGTTTACTTTCCAACTGGCCCATTTGCACAATGGGGTTGTGCTGTAAAACACAAGTTATGTTATGGTTTTCTCTATGCAATTGTTCTGTTTTCTTCCTTGTCTAACTCTCCCTCTCTTAAAGCTACACAGAGACTACAGAAAAGAGACAGTTTTCCAATGGTACCAATGAAATATGGAGATAGTCCAACAGAGAGCAAACCTCCCACAAGATTTCCTGAGCCTCAGCACAGCACAGGTATCACCATGCAGTATAGCAGAAATAAAAAACCCGTAATACAACAGTTTAAAAAAGTAAGCTTTATTGATAACAAAAGGGTGCACTGTCACTGCTCATTCACATTGACTGCTCTATTTACTGACAGGTAAGCCACGAGATTCAGAGAGCTACGGGAGTCTTTACAGCGAGGACGAATCCTCTGAGCTCACGAAGGACGGCACACCCAACAGGACAGAGAAGAAGAAACCTTCGGCTGATAAACGCAGCAAACATGTTCACACTAGGTTCTGCTTGTTATTCTGACCTGTCTCTCGAGCCCAGATGTATCCAATATGTTACACTGTAACTGTAAGAGTTTAATATAATGACCTGAGCTGTTATGTGAAATGTAAGATGGAATATTTATGTCTGAGACGAGTTAATGGTCATATACATTTATCTATTTTTAAAGTTTTTAGGCTTTAGGTGTGACTATTTTCTCTATTAATTTCACAAAAGGCTTCACTTAATTGAGTTCAGGAGTGAAAAAAAGACACTGATGCTTTGTGCACTGTATAATAATAATAATAGTGTAAACCTTCCTTTGGCTTTCTCTTCCTTGTAGCAAAAGTGTCACTGCTTTAATACATTTTAAAGTACAGTTTTTATTTAAAGGGATATTTCACCCCAAAATGAAAATTCTATAATTTAATTAGTTTCTTTCTGACGTTGAACACAAAAGAAGATATTTTAGAAAGATAATGGTAATCAAACAGTTGATGATAGCCACTGACTTCTATAGTCTGGATAGAAATGCTGTGGAAGTCAATGTTACGTGAACAACATTTCTCAAAATTTTTTCCTTTGGACCAACTTGCAAATTAGTAACTAGAATTTTCATTTTTGGGAGAACTATCACTCTTACAAACTGTTAATAACTATTGAGCAAGCTAACACTGAATAAACTAGTGGGAGATTTTGCGGAGAACAGACTGATGTACAGTAAGTAATACTCATCATTTAAAGCACTATGAACTAATTACACCAAACTCAGTATAGTGAGCCGGAAGCACATGTCTCCCAGTGGTTCTTCACACAAGCAGACACCTGATCCAGACGCCAGAGCCGGACTGACAGGTCATCGGACGAGGCCGGGGGATGACTTGAGTTTCTTTAGCTGGATGAATTAGAGAAACCAAATCTGTAACAAGAGTTGAGGTCAGGTGTGGGTATTAATTCACCGCAGCACTACAAACGCGTCGGGATAGAGTTTGACCGCATTACTGTGCTTCCTCTATCAGCTTCACAAGCATCAGTTTTGTGGGTGTTTCTGTTTTCCCGCCATTACTTTGGGCTTCACGAGTCCGTTTCCTCTATCGCTTGGAGTTCACAGGTACTTCTTTCTGACAGGTGCTCGGCCAGTACAGGTCGATTGGTGTAAATGTCATCCACTGGCAACAGGAACGTGACCGTCTTGACTTTGGCTCTAAAATGTTATATAACAATTAGCATAGAAGTTACTAGTTAACACTTCAAACCGAATAAAGCCAAACTCACCGGTTTTTGTTGACGTACTCCTGAAGGGAATGTCTGTTGGTTAATTTCTCGATGTCTGGTTTAGCATAGGCAATAGAAGGACGGCTATGCGAAGCATCATGTAGCTTTGCCCATTTGTTGTTGTTCACAGTCTCCTCGTGCCATCTCGGTTTGTGCAAAATCTCGTTCTTTCGAGAGCTTCCGTTCATGGGGTTTGATGAAATGGAGTATCTTCGCACGGTCATAATAATGTTTTCTGTAGAAATAAAGCAGAAGGCATGTACTATAATACCTGAATAAGAATGACATTGCTTGTTTGTAAAGAGATAAATGTATTGATTTCTGCATCATTATCATTTTCATCAGTGCATTTATCATAGTTGGGCATGAGGTCATATCTGCAGTCTTCAATCTACAGAATTGCATAGAAGCTACAGGATTTGTATTTGACTAGGGCTGAGGCTAATCTACTCCTTTCCTCAATGTTTTGGCCTGCAAACTGAGAATATATTTATTTGTATTTGCTGGCCAATTGCATTTCAGATCAAACATATCAGGGTGATTGATTGTGACCTGGATGCACTACGTAGTGAGATTAGAAAAAGTATAGTGTGCTAACTATGTCTGGTCTCTCTGTTTCATCTCAGGGAGCTTTTATGAGGTTTTACGCTTGCACAGGAAGATTATATCACCGTTTTCTGTTGGTTCAGTGTGAAATACAGTAGAAACTTTTGGAAAATGGAAGACTACTGTGGATGAAGAGTGTTTTAAAACTGAGAACAACATTGCCCGGTCTTGCCTGTTATGGGACCTTAATTAAACAATAGGCATTACTGTATATGCAAAGCATGAAATTATAAACTAAAATCAAATATTAAAAAACAAAAAGAGCAATAAATGTCAAGTTGTTTCTACAACATTCTTTACCAGGTGTTATTCAAAAATTATTTCATCATTAGTTATTTCACATCACCAGTCAGGTAAAATAAATAAAACCTACCTGATAGCAGTTGTATGTTTTTAACAGTAACACTAAACATCATTAAAATGTGCTTAATATCTGCTAACTCATTATTATGATGGTCTCCCAAAAGATATTCTACTGACTTTAAGTAACTTTGCAAGCGCCTGTCAGCTTATTATACTAACCCCAACCTACTCTAATGAGAGTTAGTTGACATGTAGTTATTTATAGTCTTATAGTACATCAGGTTTAACCATTTTTACTTTTTTGCATTCTACCGGATTACGATGTGACACACGCTTAGCACAAGATATTTATTTACCTTTGTACTGTGCTTCAAGTTGTGGCGCAGACACGTTTCGTCTCAGGCTGGCGTGGGTCGAGCTGTCCTGCGACCCGTCCTTCTGCTTCACCGAGTCCAAGGCTGAAGCCGGCCGGTCCAGCTGCCCGCGGAGGGCTTGGTTTTCACTCTCCAGTTTTCTGATCTCATTCTGCATTTCAGAGATGACCTGCGCCAAGCTCCGTCCGCTTTCCATGCTAACGTTACCAGACTATCCGTCCATTTGAGTGCGGCGTGAAGAGTCCTCTTTCCAGCCCTTATACCGGACCTCTCCCACAGCGTCGTTCAATCTCAGTCCAAATCTTGTCCCGAGGAGATTATGTCGCCTTTCACCACTTATACAGCTGAAAGCGTTCGGGTGGTTGGCCCTTTGGGCCTCGGGATGATGTTTTATTAATCACAAACAGAGTGTTGAGTTTCCTTCGTTAGCTTTGCCCAGAACGGTGTATGTGGAGGTAAAATAACAATTCAAAGTAAACAAAATAGACAAAGAGCCCTTAGCCGCAAGAGCATCTTGATTCATTTTCTTTCTCTGAGAGGACAAATGCAATTAAGTTGTCATCAGACAGAGATGAAGATCTGCGATAGATTCAGAGGTAACTGATGCGCCTCCCCAGAAGCTTAAAAAATTAATCAGGTCAGTCAACAAGTAGCAACAAATCTAGGATGGAAAAGTTCTCCATAAGCAAGTCCTTATTACATGTCCTCTTCACATCTTCCTAATCTGCCATTAGATAAAAATAACTACTTTGTTGGCCTACTGTGGTCCCACGTTATATTAGGTGGCCTTAACTACTATGTACTTACATAAAACAATAAGTACAATGTACTATTGTGTTAATATTATGCTGTAAAACACTTCTGCTGCTACTGAGGAGGGATACAGGTAGGATTAGGGACAGGTTTGGTGTAGGTTGTGGGTCAATTATAAATATAATCACCGAACATGTAGTGCATTGTACTAAATGATTCATTTAAATGTAAGTACATAGTTATTAAGGCGGCCACCTAGTATTAAGTGGGACCCCTACTATATATATTCCAGTTTGGTGATATTTTTCACATCGTGTCTAAAATGCCCAGCATCACACAAACAGAACGAAGACTGTAGTTACATATTTATTGCAATGAAAGCCATTGACATATAAACATGTTCATTCATGAGTCATAATGATTCTACCAAAATATATTTAGCAATATTTAGCAACAGAAATTATAGACACACCTCTGAAAAGAGAGGAGCGACAATCAGTGAAAACCAACCACAATCATTGAGCAATTATCTGTAATTAGCAACCTTAAAGAAACGTTTGTGTTATTCGTAGACCATTATCCGGTGTCTTTATGAGCTCTGATGAATATGCATTCGAAAAGGCAGCATAAAACAGAGGTTAAGGATACTGCCCTTTAGTTATAGCGCAGGCACAAGAATAAAGAATCCTGTGTTTGAGTCTAACAAAGAATGAATTCTAACAAACACACATCAAATAAAAGAACACACAATGGGGGAAATTACAGAAAATTGCCCTAATATACATAAGCACAAAATGGCTAATAGTGGCTTTAATGTTTTTTTTCCCTCCTCTTCATACTGCTGTGATCACAGTTTTATCAAAGACAACCCAGGGTGGTTTAAACATTTGCATATTTGACAAACAAGAAATGCTGTACTTGTTTCTCTGTTCTTTTTGCATTAGATTGCATTAGATTAATGAAGTGTAAATATTTGCTCTATTTAACCCTAATGAGGTCATTACACCATTTTTTTTAAGATTTAAAAAAGCCAATATGAAAATGATCTTTGTTTGTTTTTGTTTCTTCATTGTCATAGTGCCAAAACCACAGGCATATTTGCTATTGAATACCAAAACATTGTCTGTATGTTGTTAACAGAAAGCTATCTGATTCTCCAGTGTGCACACTAGACTCTGAATCATGCATGAGGCTGTCTGTGTGGGAGAGAAACCCTATCACCCAAACACTGCTCTCCATGACTTCAGATGTGTGCCCCGAGTATGTGCATATGGTCGTGATGACAACCGCTGATTATTGTGAAGCAACCCTTCTAATCAAAATTCAGAGTCATAATCAAAATCTTGAAATCCATCTGTAGAGTGATATATTATCTTTTGTAACGTTATTATTTATTTTAAAGCACAATAAATCCACCCCCCCTTCACTATTTGAGGGGACAGCCATTTTATTAAAGTGGTGTCCAAAACCATAGTGGACTCATTTAATCCCACAACGCACTGCAAAAACCACCGATGTACACTCAAAGACTGGAGAATCCCCATAATGCAGTGTGTGTCACACACCGAATTAATTCGTTTTGCCAGAGGTTGCAGCTGCAGTTTTGGGGCCAGTCATGGCCTATTGGATAGGGAGTTGGACTTCCCAGGTCCGGCAGGGATTGTGCAAGGCACCGATCCCCCAACTGCTCCCCGGGCTGCCCACTGCTCCGGGTGTGTGTTCACGATGTGTGTGGTTGATCACTTCTCACTGCTGTGTGTGTGGACTTGGATGGGTTAAATGCAACACAAATTCCTAGTATGGGAAACCATACCTGACCACATGTCATGTCCCTTCCTTTCTTTTCTTTCCTGAATCATCTATCCATTCATTATATATTCATTATATATTAATTATACAAAGCACTCGTCCACGGCGTAGTACAACACAGGTACAAATGCATTGTACAATGATTATTAAATTGTTTAACTGGTCTATCTATAGTTTCTGTGACGGATTTCAAGATAAATCCTTGAATTAGCGACCTGTTTCAAACTATGAAGCAGCAAACTATGCAAAACTTTCACTGCACTCATTGTCTGGATTCATTCACTCGTTTTCATTCACTCCTTGAGGTGTGAACTGAATGAGTGGACTAATGTAGGGAATAGTGAATGAGGCTGATACAGCCTTGATGTTAGTACTGCATTCGACTCTATAGATCAGGGGTGTCAGAGTCAGTTCCTGGAGGGCCGGATCCTTGAAGAGATTAGTTCCGACCCTGCTCTAACACACATGCAGTTTTTAATTAAGCCTTAAGGACTTGCTTAGTTGGATCAGGTGTGTTTAACTAGAAAAGAATCAAAACTCTGCTGAGCTCCAGTCCTCCGGGAATTGAGTTTGACACCCCTGCTATAGATCATGACGTACTAATAGATTGATTACAAAACTACACAGGTATTCAAGGACAGATGGTTTAGATCCTACTTATCCAATCGCTACCACTTTGTTTATTTAAATGGGGAGTCACCTCAGTTATCACCAGTAAAGTATGGAGTACCACAAGGATCTGTCCTAGGTCCTCTGCTATTTTCAATATACATGATGTCCTCTTGGTAATATTATTAGAAAATACAGAATTAGTTTCCATTCTTATGCTGATGATACACAACTATATCTCAACAAGACCAGATGACACGTCTAAATTATCTAAGCTAACAGAGTGTGTAAAAATGTAAAAGATTGGATGACCAATAATTTTCTCCTATTAAATTCAGAAAAGACAGAGATATTACTTATTGGACCTAAAAACAGTGCACAAAATTTCTTGGGTTGCAATTTGCCAATAGACGGATGTAATGTTATTTGCTCTATAGTCAGAAATCTGGGCGTTCTTATTTCTCCCTGATTCATTATGTATGGTCTTGATAAAATACCAATTAAGAAAGAAAGAAATCTGGGTTTTATTAGACAGCAACTTGTCTTTTGAAAATCATACTTCATATGTTGCAAAAACAGCATTCTTCAATCTTAGAAACATTGCCAATCTATTACTTACCTATAAATACAGTTCCTGTAAAGCTGCTTTGCAACAGTTTATCTGATTTACGTAAAAAACCCTATACAAATAAAGTTGAGTTTAATTGAATTTATTTATTATGTCTATATATGTATATATTTAAGAAAGAAAAAAAGTATTATAATGATATAAATATAAATGTAACTACATGTAAATATTAGATATTTTTATACATATGGATAATAAATATACACAGTACACACACATATATTATATAAAGATTTTTTTTATTTTATTTTGGATGCCATTAATTATGATTAATCATTTGATAGCACTAATATAAATATAGAGACTTAATAACCCCCAGCTTGAAGGCTGCACAGTTGTGAGCTGTGTTGAGGATCTCATGGAGCAGTTTATTCAGTAGTTTAGTGAGTGTGTGATCTCATGTGATTGACTTTGGTGCAGTGATGAGCTTAGAAAGCTCTTCCTTTCCTAAACTGAGTGCAGTTGTTATTGTGGGACAACATTTAAAGCTTAAACATGTGTTACAGTTATTGGTTGTACATTCAACAACGGTATTTCTGATCTTTACTATTTTATCGCTAAAAATGTAAAAAAGTCATTACCACTAAAGAGGGGCGGAGTCAGCGGAGCTCGTGGAGATTTAAAGGGGAAGTACACAGGACAGAGTGATTTCTAAAGAGCTGTTAATGACAGGGTAAAATGAACAGTTTCTACACTATCTTTGAGAAATTTTAAAACAAACTATATTACAAACTTTCCATTAAGACCCTAAAGAATTATATTAGCTAGTGGACTACTTTAAGACAGTAAAGGAGGAGACAAAACACAAAAAAGTTACAAAGCATTTTATAGATGGCTAGGAATCCCGTTCATATTTATAGCTCACATTGAACTAAAGAACTGCAGTGAAACTACCAAAAAAGAAATGATTAAAGATTAATTATGATAGCCTAACTAAAAATCATACAATTAAAATTTAAAGCATAGAATAAAAAATCCAAATTGCTTATTTTAAGGCCTTTATGGAAATCCTGCTCCAGACAAATGTGTTTGGACAGGACGGAAACTAGGTGGACGCATTGAGTCAGATTTGGGCAGGAAATTGCTCTAAAACCTGGCGACCCCGAGCCTGGTCTCTGAGGCCTCAAACACCATGAAGTGACAGTGCAGCATGATATTCATAGCATTTGTTTTCCGGTTATTCAGGAGGGTCTGAACTTCATCCATACCAAACATACATCACCTGGACCTGGGACTGTTAATGAAGAATAAAGCTGGACAGCACATTATAGTGGATGTTGACAAAAAAAGGCTTTGATTGATGCGGTGATCACACATTGCCGCCTCACATGCACCTTTTACAGAGACTGAGAGCTCAGCCATTATCTGTCATTTGTGTGGTGAGTTTCTTTATCTGCAGAAGGGAAGGAAATGAACAGAGCACAGCTGGGTAAGAGTCTCTCTCTACAGGAAAACTGTTTTGGGTGCAATGCCAGTGATGCTTTCTGACAAAGACAGTCAACATGGAAAATCTATTTAAACTATAGTGCTGAGCAATGATTAATCACAATTCACAATTAATCTCATTCGAAATTATTATTTTTTTGTACATAATGTGTGTACTGTGTATTTTTATTATCTAAATATAAATGCACACATACACACACACACACACACACACACACACACATATATGTATATATATATATATATATATATATATATATATATATATATATATATATA
>JAUMHQ010000074.1:131516-145169 GCA_032361165.1 Enteromius paludinosus
GCAACCTCCGCACGAAGGACAGCGGCATCCGTGTTGGAACGGACACGGGTGTAGAGAATGCCTCTGTACTTGGGCGGACGCCTGGCGAACTGAATCGCATAGCCGAGGCGTACCGTCCGTATCAACTACTGCGACGGGTTGGGAAGCTGTAACCAGGCCTCCAACCGGATCGCCAGGGGTATCAAGGGAACGGTAACAGCCGTGCCCGCAGTGGGGCAGCCTGGTGGGAGACCAGGGGAGGGACCGGCCCCAGAAGGATGAATGTCCTGGGGGCGAGTCTGGCTGCTCTGAACACCCCTTACCTGCACTGGTTCCCACTCTGGCGATCCAGGGCTCTGAGTCCACATCTGAGGAGGAAACAGAGAAGTTAGATGGGAACCTCGGGGCACTGGGCCCAGAGGTGTTAGAAATTGCTCTCTGTGGGTCGACGGCGGCTGAGTGCACAGATGTACGTGCAGCTCCCGGCCTTCCACCGGGGGTGGGGGAACTGATGTCACTGTCCCCCGAAGAGCAATCTCCATCACCTCTGGGCTGCCCGTCTCAGGGGCGCTTCTTCTTGGCGTGTGTGTTCCTGGCCGGGCCCTGAGAGGCGGGCAGCGTCCCGCGCCCGCGGCCAGCTCGACGTCTTGCTGCCAGCTTGGCATCGTGTGCTTCAGCCAGAGACGGAGCAGGTGGGACTGGTTTTGGTGCCACGGGGGGACGCCCTCGGCGATGAGCAGGCTGAGGTGAGGCGCTAAATTAACAGATGACCCGGCCCCAAACCACCCACTAATCCAAGACCCTAGCACACACCTAACACAGAGAGAAAAAATCAACACAAAAACAGATTTTAACAAAGCAGTACAAATTATATATTAATTAAATCTTTAACATTTAAACATTCTTTTTTTGACTTCCACCGCCCTCCCCTTACCGCCACCAGAGCAGGGGTCAGACAAGAGAAAGCCAAACATACCAGATTTCTCCTCCCTTTTCTTCTATTCGGAACACCGCCTCCATAACCGTCTTGAGCGTGGAGCCAAATAAACTCTCTTAAAATTCATTCACTCTAAGTGTTAAGCTGTTCGTTATACCTAAACATACATAAATACACCCGTTATACATATATACAGTATATATATATATATATATATATATATATATACACATAGATATATAAATACGTTGATTGAACCAAGTACAGTTGATGATTGGAACATTATTCTAAAGTGTTGCCGGGCCTATTTGCAACCTTATTTGCTCACTTCTTCTCTTGATTGTAGACTTCTACAGTGACATGCCTACCTCCTGAAGAGTGTTTTTTTTTTTGTTTTTTTTTTTTTTTTTTGCTGTGAACGGGTTTTTCTTTGCCATAGAAAGGATCCTCCAATCATCTACCACTGTTGTACTGCACTTGGATGCCCATGAGACATTACAAAGATAACATGATCTCAGAGGGACATAACTTGTCTTAATCAGAACAAACAAAGGAATTCTACGAAAGACCTGTTTCAATAACACTTGCTATTTATTTATTTGTTTGTTGTTATTTGTTTTCATCATTGATAATAGAACAATTAAACCCCATTGAAAAATAAATATACTCAAATGTATTTCAATTACATTTATTTCAAGCTTAGTATACTACAAATACAATTTTCATATTCATGTACCTAATAAAATGCACAGTTGTTCTTTTAGTATACTTAAAGTCTGCTAAATTGGAACAACTAATTATGTACTTAATGCACTTTAATTGTGTGGAAGTAGTGCTGAAGTCCAATAAAAGGCATTCTTGGTATATTTGATTGTGCTAAAGTGGAATTATTGCAAGTATACTTTAGTTACACTTTACATAAATTGCATGTAATGGGCAATATTACACAAGAAACACACATTTTAAGCTTATTAATAAGAAATATGCATTGTGCACAAGCAAAACTCAAAATAAAGTTGTTGTTTTTTTACTTCAGAAGGTGTTGAGTTATCTGTCAGTAATTTACACTATACTTAGTATGAAATAAATATATTTTAAATATATTACTTTTTTACTAGGGAACATTATGGCTGTACTTGACTAATTTATGTAGTACCAGATAAAAAGCTGTAAATAAATGTGTACCACACTGTTAAGAATAAAGGTGCTGTGATGCCATTGAAGAACCATTTTTGGTTCCACAAAGAACCATTCAGTCAAAAGATGAAACAGAAAGATTCTTCCAATTTTAAATTGCTATATCAAGGTTTTTTTATGGCATTGTGAAGCATTTTTTTGTAGCAAGTCTTAAATTCCTCTGCTAGCTGACTAACTGACATATGCTCTGTATTGTAAGTCAGTCAGTGAAGACAGTGTAAGCTACTGTAACTGTAAGTCATTCTGTAAATAATTTTATCATATAAGTCATATTGAATGTAGCGATGGAACTAATGGATTGGCAGAATATGACTGACAAATAGAATAATTTCTCTAAATCTACTTACTTCTTACTAGCATACATGGATAGTTATTTTGACTTGAGAAAAAAAAAAGCCTTTAGAGAGCTTGTTAAAACTGTTTTCAGTGTTTGTGAACAAGGCAATTAGCTCGAGACCAGTGTCCATATAAAACAAACCTTCACAAAACACTGCAGGAAACATGCCAACAGAGAACATGGTAAGAGTTCATGTAACGATCGCATACTGAAAAAAGCTATGTATGCTAGTGATAGACGATTTGATAATTGCTGTATTAGCAGTAGTAGTATTTAATCTAAGTACTTTGTATTTAAAGACCCTGACCATTCAAGTTCAAATCCTTACTGTATATGTCTAATTAGCTTTTATGTCCAATAACTAAATAACAACAACAAAATCCATACTGTATACAGTAATAGGTGCCATATCATTCCAGATGCAGCCACAGCTGGAGAATGACTCCAGTGTTTTAGTATTCACACTCTCCGGTCTGAATGAAACAATGGGAAACAGATATGTGTTTTTTTCTTTCACTGCACTGTTTTATCCCTTGATGGTCTTTTGTAATGTAACTGTAATTTTCACTATAATCTCAAATAAGAAACTTCACGAGCCAATGTATCTGTTTATCTGTAATTTATGTGTAAATGGACTTTTTGGCACTGCTGGATTCTACCCTAAATTCATGTATGATTTATTAGCATACGATCATGTGATTTCTTATGTTGTATGCATGATTCAGATATTTGTCATTTATTCATCTGCTTTATGTGACTTTTCAACACTAACAGTGATGGCATATGACAGGTACGTGGCAATATGTAGACCCTTGGAGTATCATTCAATAATGACGAATCAGAGAGTTCTTCAATGTATCCTTTTCTGCTGGCTGACTCCATTTTTGTGCATGGCTGTTCTAATTGTATTAATTGCTAGACTCACTTTATGCAGCTTTACTATTGAAAAGTTATACTGTGAGATTTGGGCAGTTGCAAAACTTTCATGTTTTTCTACAACAGTAAATAATGTGTTTGGGTACATTGTTATTCTTGCATACTTTGGACATGCAGTATTGATATTCTGCTCATACATTCACTTGATTAAAATGTGCAGAAAGTCAATAGAAGGCAGACACAAATTCATACAAACATGTGTACCACATCTGCTTTCGCTGATCAATGTGACTACTGCATTGTTATTTGATGTACTCTACAGTCGTTATGGCTCAAAGAATTTGCCACAAGGTGTGCGTAATTTCATGGCACTTGAATTCTTACTCGTGCCGCCAATTTTAAATCCTCTTATTTATGGCCTAAATTTGAAAACAGTGCGACAGCAAGTTATTACACTCTTTTTCAAGAAACAAGTGGTAATATCTGAGTGAATATTTTATCAAGTCAAAAGACCTTATGCCCTTGTGATATGATTGTGACCATATTTTAATATGATTTATTTAATGAATCTTGCTTATTGACAATAAGCCTTTTGTTTCTACCATGATAAATGGCTGTTTATACATATGAAATGAAGTAGAGTGTTTGGAACAAGTTTTTAATTTTGCGTGAAATGTCCTCTAATTTAATTCTTATTTGCTATTCCAAAAAATATGAGTTTTAATAGAAATGTGTGTAACCAAAACAACTGCCATCCTTCGAAAAACTATTTCAGTGCCACAACAGCATAATGCTCAGTTCATGTGCTTTGCTTTGCATATGGTAATTTTTCTATCCACTACTATATTGCAAGTTATGGAACATCAGCTCTTAATACAACAATTTGTACAATTTAATTTCTGGGACAAGGATACAAACAGGAGAGGCAAAAACACCAGCTCCAGGAGCATGTTCCTAAAGCAATTCCAACCTGATCTCACGGCAATTAAGGCTTCTGTCTATCTATAATAACAATGGTAGCCAACGAGATGTTGTCACTAGCATAATAAAGCATACATGAGTATGTGTGTCACAAAGGTGTTGAATGTAGGTCTATCCATAGTCTTATTTGACAAATTTTGTATGTCCAGTGGAAGGACATTATAAACAGTGTAAACATTTTTGTTGTTGTTGTTGTTTTCCTTTTTATCTTTTTGAGCAAAGTTCTATTAAAAATATACTTTTGCATTATATCTAATATTTCATTTGCCATTCTGTAGTGTGTTCTTTGTGTGTGTTTTCTTACAGTGGTTAGTAAACAATAATTGATTAATATAAAGAATTTGTCATGATCATTCCAATGTGAAAAAAAGAAACCCTGCTGTACTTGGGAACCAAATTGTGCCTGCATTGTGGGCCTAGAGCTAACACCAGACATTGTGATGTGGCAGATATGCCTGCTGCTGGAAACTGAAGGATGGGGCCTGCACTGCTGACCTGACTACTAGGCATCCTCTTTTTTTGGTATTTGCTATACATTTTCATTTGTGGGCCACAAAGTGCTCACTTAAAAAATAAAAATAAAATCATGACACTGTGGTGACACTGATGAACAAGCAGAAATATAAGAGAGAATATTGCCAAGTCTTTGCTAGTATATGGAGGCTAGTTGATGTATAACATGCCCATAGACATTTTTATCCAAGATTTTTTTCTTTTAGAAATCCCCCGTAGTCTAACCAATTAGCATGAGCTACAGGCATACACACACACACACACACACACACATCTTTTAAAATAGTTTTATTACAGTGTAGTAAAAGTTAAGAGTAAATGTTAATAATACTGTCCTGCATGTTATAGGCATCTTAATGTAATAATTTTCAGAAGACGTGGAGCTGCAGATGTTTCCTATTGCTGTGACAAAACTACAATTAAACATGTTTGAATTCTTTGTGCAGGAAACCAGGTAAACATACTACAGTGTTACCATGTTCTTAAAATGTTTATTACAGATTTTCTAATTGTGTAGTGTTGGATCTGATATACTGGCAGGAAGATGAATGACAACTTAGTACACAAGTAAAATTCTACCTCTATGTACAGACGGGCCTAGACGGTCAGTTGTTGTAACTTAGGAGAAAAGAAAGCCTTTAGAGAGCTTGTTAAAACTGTTTTCAGTGTTTGTGGACAAGGCAATTAGCTTGAGACCAGTCTCCATATATAGCAAACCAAATCAAACCTTAGCAAAACACTGCAGGAGACATGCAAACAGAGATCATGGTAAGATTTCAATTGGTTTGCATCTGGAGAAAGAAGAAGAAGAAGAAAAAAGAAAAAAAACAATATATGCTTTTGTTACAAATTTTGATTTTCCATTTCCCCAAATATCATTCCAGGTACACCCTTCACTGGAGAACGAGACCAGTGTTTTAGTATTTACACTCACAGGTCTCAATGAAACTATGGGAAACAGATATGTATTATTTTCTTTCACTGCACTGTTTTATCCTCTTATGATGTTTTGTAATGTAACAGTAATTTTCACCATAATCTCATATAAGAGGCTTCATGAGCCGATGTATGTGTTTATAGGCAATTTGTGTATAAATGCACTTTATGGCACTGCTGGATTCTACCCTAAATTCATGTACGATTTACTATCTGAGGATCATGTGATTTCTTATGTTGGATGCATGATTCAGATATTTGTCATTTATTCATCTGCCCTGTGTGAAATTTCAACACTAACAGTGATGGCATATGACAGGTACGTGGCAATATGTAGACCACTGGAGTATCATTCAATAATGACGAATCAGAGAGTTTTGGAATGGATTCTTCTCTGCTGGCTGGCCCCTATTTTTTTCATCTCTGTTCTAATTGTATTAACAGCTAGACTCACTTTATGTGGCTCTACTATTGAAAAGTTATACTGTGAAATTTGGGCAGTTGCAAAACTTTCTTGTTTTTCTACAACAGTAAATAATGTGTTTGGGTACGCTGTTATTCTTGTATACGTCGGACATGGTGTATTGATTTATTTCTCCTATTTTCAGTTGATACGAAACTGCTTCAAGTCAATAGAGGGCAGGCACAAATTTGTACAAACATGTGTACCACATCTGCTTTCACTGATCAACGTGACTGTTGCATTTATGTTTGATGTAATGTACAGTCGTTACGGCTCAAAGAATGTGCCGCAAGGTGTGCGTAATTTCATGGCCATGGAGTTCTTACTCATACCGCCCATTTTAAATCCACTTATTTATGGATTAAATCTGACAGCAGTACGACAACAAGTTATTCGACTGTTTTTCAAGAAAAAAGTAGGAATATCTAAGTGAGTATTTCAGGAATTCAGAAGACTTGACACTTTCCTTGTTTTAGAATGCATGTTGGTTCAATGGAGTACTCTAGTTAACCACCCTAACTGGCCTAGATTGCTTTCATGAAATCATGTCAGCACCAAACATAAATAATTCCCTTTAAAATAATAATATTACAATTTAACATTTTTCTGCACATGACTTGTTACATGATACATCAATATTGAATGAAATTAATGTTCAGGCACGAACACCAGCTGCGGTGTAATCTGTGGTTTGTGGTTGTTTTATTTTACATTATTACAGTGGGAAAAAATAAATAAAATAAAATAATTCATTTTGTTGCTAGCATTTTAAATGTTGTACACTATTGCTAATAGACAAATTAACTGAACATTTCAAGGCATTAACGTTTATTTAAATAGGAAAATAGGAAAACTTTGTGTACAATATATTTAAGTAATTTCTCTGTAGCAAGGGCTACATAATATGTCATCCATGAAAGCCTAAGATAAACCTTCATATTTTGGGGAGTATTCTTGTACACAGTCATGCTCTAAGGCACCTTTGTATTTTTAATCCATAATTTAATTTTTACCCTCAATTTGATATGTCATGTCATAATACCTATCACGTACAGGTGTGGATTGAGAATTACTGTGACAAGGCTCACAAGGAACACTGCGTAGGGTCATGCATAAGGAAGTGCTATTCAGAAATGAAGTATTTTACTGTTCAAACATTGTAAATGATAAAACAAGTTTGTGTGTTCTCCCCATGTTGCTGTGGCTTTTCTATAGTTTCCCCCACAGTCTGAAGACTTGCCAGTAGAGATTCTAAACTGCCTGTAAGTCTGAGTGTAATGTATTTGTCTTTCTGTAATTAACTGGTCAACCAGGCTGTTTGATGGTTTATGTCACATTTTATTTCTAGTTCTCGTAAGATAAAGTTAACTATGACATTTGCCACAACCAATTCCTAATTTGCTGCTTAGTAGTAGTTGTTAAGTTTAGGTACTGGGGCGGAGAGAAGAATGTGGTCATACAGTACAAGTACTAAGAAACAGCCAATATGTTTATAATAGGCATGCTATAGTCCCTATACTTAAGTGTTACCATTGTTATTATTATTATTATTACTATATTATTATTATAGTTGTTGTTGTTTTGTTTGATCAGGTGACCTCAGACAAATCAAATTTACATGTACATTTTAGTCAGTTAGCAGCGCTTTTATCCAAAGCCACTTATGAAGACAAAAGAAGAAACAACATGCAAGCACTATGACAAGTCTCATTTAGTATAACACAACACAATGTTGTAGCTTTTTTAAGAAAACATGTAGATAAAATGTAGAAAAAAGAAACAAGAATAGATAGAATCTAAAAAAGTCAGTTTTTAAAGTTTTTATTTACAATGGGTAACAACAACCACTACACAATAAGAGTCCTTACACCAAGACAGAGAATCACAGATGGCTAAGCGCAAACAGTCTGGGGTGGAGTGCCCTCTGCTGGAAGTCATTTGCACTCTAGCTGGCCATTGTGACACTTATATTTGCTAACATTTGCAAATTTGTATAACCTCACTTGTTAGATTTTGCACAATTCTTCTAAAACCCCAGTGATGGGTAGGTTTAGGGGAGGGGTTAGGTGTAGGTCATTGGTACAATTTGACTAATTGTAAAATGCATAAGATTTAGCAAAAAACTTGAATTAGCACAAGGGAGGTCACACCTATTTGTACGAATAAGCCAACTCGTAAAATATGTATGAATTGGTGTGAGACTGGGCTGAAGGATTCAGTTGCTCAGATTGAGTTATTTTTGGATTTTCAGTCGTCATGCTTCGTTCTGGATTCTGTTCGTCGATCGACCTACTCTGCTTGTTTACTGGACTATGTTTGTGTCTTGCCTCTTACATACCCACTCGCTGTGTTACTGACCCTGTCTGTCTGACCACGTTTTAAATAAAGCTTGCATATGGATCCGCACATCTCTGTCTCATCCATTTCACACATAGTTTGCATTCTGTGCATATTCTCTACAATGAAAAAAAAAAGGAAAAAAGCCTATGTATGAGGGTTAAAGTTAAACTCTGCGAGAATATAGGCCCTAACCCTAACAAAAATAAGTATATTGTAGTATTTAGTGTTAACCTTAAAATAGTTTTACATGGTGTTCAAATTACAATGTTGAAAGGTTGCTAAACCCTAAACTATCCACTTTATCAGCTAAGAGGAGCTACCGGATTGTCTGGTGGATTTAACCAAATAGGACTAACAGGAATGTGGGTGATCAATTCAGTGAGCGCCATAAATTGCATCATATCTTTTTAGTGTATGTAATGTGAAATTCAGCTTACTGGCACTAAAGATGTGGTATTGGTTGAGTCAGTCTGTGCGACCCCTACCCATCTTCTGCTAGGTGGAAAGGGAAAGTAGTAAATCAGAGTTTATGGAGAAGAAAAGAAAGAATTAATTATTGTTAGTAATACATAGGATTTGAATCTTTTTACTTATTAGGCAATAATAACATACTTAAATTCATAAATACAATGATAGAAAATGATCAGAAGAGAATGACATCAGTCAGTGTTTTAATAATGTTAAATAACACTGCCACTATTTTATAAATGTAATACACTGCTAAGGAATAGGCAATAAAAAAAAAAAAAAAAAAAAACTAATTCCATGTCTAAATCAAGCCCAGATCAATATCACCACCTGCTGGTGAACACTTTAAGACATGACCTTTGCCATCTCAAAGACAATACAACTGAGAAAAAAAATAGAGCAACCATGTCTGCAAATGTACTTCAAGAGTTCACGCTTTCCTCGTTCAGCGATCCTCTCGAAATTATGTAATTTTGCAATAACATTCACTTCAAGAGTTCACGCTTTCCTCATAAAGAATAATAAGCAAATTTGGCGAGCTGTCTGGGGAGCGAGCCGGGAGAACGGCAAACTTTGAACCCTAATGGATAGAACCCGTAGCGTGGGCAAGAGTTCAGTGTTCGGCTCGTTCACTTTCTGCCCCCCAAAAAAGCTTAAAAGGACAGCAGGCAAATTTGCGCCCGAAAAATGCAATGACAGAGGATGCTGGACGTAGGAGAATGGTAGGCAAATACAGTGAAGGTAATGTAAGATGACGAAATAAACTTTGTTTATCAATGCAGAGACTGTCTCTGTAGTCAAGACGACGATGATCACTGGAAATCAGGTGTCCCCAACTAAGCAAGCCAAAGGCGACAGCGGCAAGGAACCAAAACCCCCATCCATGGCAGAATGGGGGAAAAATAAACCTTGAGAGAACCAGGCTTAGTTGGGTCCATTTCTCCTTTGGCTGGACGCCCAGCACCCAGTGGATGAGCGGGAGGGATCAGCGGGCTGCTGAGAAGATGGCGGTGAAGTGGCAGTGTCCGGATCGTGGGAGGTGGAAGCTCTTTTGCGGTCTGAACGGCGGAGAGCAGAGGTGCAGAGCTGGCGTGGAGGAGATGGCTGACTTGTGGGGTCTTTCCTGGACGGCGGTTTAACTGTAGAAATGGCGTCCAGAAGGTAAGTGTTCATGATGTTTATGTGTTTGGTTTGGTTGGCTTTACGTGAGAATGGAATTTCGCTTCTGCAAGGGCTTGTCTCAGGGTGATGATGGTCCATTGCTGGAATACGAGCGGGCGGAAGCATAAGAGGAAGCCGGGGATGTGGTAGGGTCTGGCAGGGGGTGGAGAGCGAGAATGGGCTCGCCTTGTTGGAGAGCTGGGAGGCCTAGTAGGCCTTTGGCCTTTGCTGGGCGCCGGGGGCTCGAGTGAGGCTTGAGGCGGAGCGGCGGCTTGTTTGCTGGCCGTGAAAGCAGTTTGAGGCTTGGGAGGAGCAGGCTCCTCACGGAGGTAGTCAGACGAGTCTGAGCTAGACATCTTGGTTTGTGTGAACGTGGCGTTGCATAAGCCGATTCTTTCACTTAATAAGCTTTGGCGGATAGCGCGATGAGAAGATCTAAGAGCGCACGGGCAAGGCCTCAAATAGGAAGCTGCGGTCTCTCGTAGAGGTCCAGACCGGCTGAGTGTTGAGCTATAGCGGTTGCCGTTGTTGTAAGGCAGGCTGAGGAATCTGGTCCTCGCGGAGTAAGGCAGGCGAGCATGTGTTTCGGACGTGCGATTCCGAAGAATGCGCAAAAGCGTAAGCGAGGGAATAAAAGCTGGGAGAATTTATAGTGAAGGGGAATGATTTGATTGGGTGTGAGTGAACGAGGGATGATTATGTAACAGGCTACTAGCCGTGAGTGATTACTCGTTCAGCGATCCTCTTGAAATTATGTTATTTTGCAATAACATTCACTTAAAAGTATCACATACCCCTTCCCAGACACTTTAAATATTATGTTGAAACTTAATTACAAATATAATAGTCTTTTCTAAAATTCACAGACCTCAATTGTTGTGTTTGCCCAACATACTGCACATTTTCAACCGGTCTTTTACACAAGTACACATTTTGTAATTGTGCAAAATATATATTTTGTGCCATACCATTTGTAAGTTTTGCGTTACAAGAGTTTTGCCCTCCATGCCACACAACCAGTTTTAATAAATCTAGAAGTCTGAGATGTTTATGCAAACAAAGCCAAAGCAGAGAGGTCTCCAGAGACAAGTTTCACTATAAAAAATAGCTAATGTACTGGTGACTCTCAGTTCTTCTGAGCCCTCTGAATTCTCTTCACATTCTCACATTATTTGAAGATGAATTGATGATCATTTCAGATCATATCACACACACAGTATTTCTGGTAATGCAACTTTATGTATATTGTTTAACTGATTAAATAATTCATATGGTACCTTTTATTCACATGATGTATTAGCATTGTGGCTAAAACTAAAACTAAAACTGTTTATGTGTAAGATACATAAAGATCACATTAACTATTTTTTTATTCTCATCCCCAGGTCTACTGAATCCATTCTTTGTTTAATGGAAAATGGAAAATGGAACATATTTTTACTTGATGTTGTTTGAAAATATTGGGTACATAAGATATGCTCTCTTCAGTTTGGGATTGATTCTGTATTGTGCTATTGTATTCTTCAATGCTCTCATTATTTTTGCAATTTGTCTGGAAAGAACATTGCACCAGCCCATGTATATTTTGATATCATGTTTATCTGTCAACTCTGTATTTGGAACAGCTGCTTTCTTCCCAAGGTTACTGACAGACTTGCTGTCTGATAAACACTCAGTCTCCCGTGAAGCATGTATCTTGCAGTCTTTTGTCATTTATTCATATGCATCGAACGAAAACACAATATTAATGTTAATGGCATTTGACAGGTATGTAGCAATCAGTAAACCATTACAATACAACAGCATAATGACCCCCAAGATTTTATCTGTTTTAATAGCTATAAGCTGGATTTATCCAATGCTTTGTGTTGGTATTGCTGGTATATTAAATGCCAGACTCACAATGTGTGGTAACAGACTGTGGAAGGTGTACTGTCACAACTGGGAAATTGTCAAGCTTTCTTGTACAAACACTATTGCTAACAATGTTTTTGGCTTTTTCATTGTGACCACAACTGTCATCATGCCTTTAAGTTTTATATTATACTCTTATGTTAAAATTCTTATTATTTGTAGAAAGAGCTCACAAGATTTCAGGAGAAAAGCATATCAAACTTGCATTCCACACATAGTGATCCTCTTAAATTTCTCAGTTGCTCTATTTTGTGAGGTTACTTTGAGTCGGGTTGCAACTTTGGAACTGCCTATAGGGCTGTCAATCATTCTTTCACTAGAGTTTCTTATTGTACCACCTATCCTAAACCCTCTTGTTTATGGTTTCAATTTTCCTGAAATTCGTAAAAAAATGATGTGGATTATAAAAGCATGCAAATAGCTGTAACAGATGCAACAGATTGTTAACAAAGTTCAATGATTGAATGATTGTATTGTATAAATTGTGTAATTACATTTTATGAACCTGTGAATTTGAGACTTTGCATTTTACAGTAAATCTTCCTCACAGTTATATATTTACTAAATATGTTATTTCTAATTTAAGCTGTTACTGTATTCATGCCATGGGTCAGATCTCCTCAGAACTTTTCAGATCCCAAATATATCAGATACCGAACATTGACTGTAATATATATGCAGTATAAAATGTATGCTTATACAGTGCTGTACCAATTAATTAATTTGTTTGTTTGTTTAATTTTATTTACTTTCATTTTTTTATTAGTATTTACCTTTTCTGACTTTTTTCTGGTTTATCTTCCAGTTTAGAGTTATAAAGAAAATGCAAGTAGCAACAATAGTTTGTTTTCTTTTCTTTGTAATTTGTTTTAATTCCATTTTATGTAGTTTTAATAGTTAAATAAAAAGTACATGTCAAACTAAATTGTCTCTAACTAACCAGAATCATGGAACTTACACAATTTAACTTATGTATGAAAGTGTTTTTTTTTTTTTTTTTATCTTTAGAAAATTCTGTGATTAACATTAGTTTTCTGGATTCCATTTTAGTGGTTTTATTAAATTTGTATGCTAAAAAGCATCTTAATTAACTGATAGTATTATTATTATAACTAATAACAAAAATAATATTAATTAGTAGTGTGTGCATATATAACACAAAGGATAAGACACAGAAGGTAATACTGAAGGAGAGCTGTGCAGAGTGCTGTGTTAAAGCATATGAAATACAAAGTTTACTGGAAGGAAGAAATTGTGTAGGAAAAGGAGTTCAAGCAACAGGGATGACCACAAGCTTTGCTTAATAATGTTAAGAAAAGCAGCTAAAAAAAACTTGGAAGAGCTTCACAAGGATGCATGTAGAGTCACCCGCTCAGATGTCTTCAGGCGGGCCAGATTACTTTTTACTGATATTGTCAACCCAAATTGGGTGAAATCAAGTCAGATAAATCCAACAGTCTCAACAAATCATTTGTGTCACGCCCCCAGGCGTTCCATGTGTCTGTCTCTCTTAGTCTCCCCCGTCCTTTTTGTATTTTTGGTTTAGTCCTG
>JAUMHQ010000074.1:159123-173741 GCA_032361165.1 Enteromius paludinosus
CTTTGGTTTATTGTGTTTATGAACCACAAAGGTCAAATATGCCCATCAAACAAGGCAGAAATCAAAAGCTTCAAAAATAATACATTGATTCTTCTATTCATTACCCTGTGCATATCCAGCATGACAAAGCCAGCAGAATATCAGGGAGGAACAAGGTGCTGTGCTGTCAGCCTACTGATTATCAATGCATATAACACTATATAAAGGGAGTGAGCATCAACAGAAATATATAATAGACACAGGTTTATGAGTACACATGCTCATAGAGCTATAAAAGGTAGCAGCAGCAGCTCTCAGCAAAATATCTGAGAATAACGAGCAGACCACGTCTATCATTGTCTCCGTGATATTGAAATCTGTACACCAGCAAACACTAAACCATAGCAAGTGGGCCTAATACAGCAGATGTTATAGTAGTAGTGACACTCTAGAAACATGTTACACAAATAAAAAAAAGCCTTGAGGTTTTCTTTCTCTGAGCAAAACATTCAATTGCAAAAGAATAAATGATATTTATACCACTAAAATCAATAGGCAGTCATGTTTTTTTGGGCCATGAGGTGATTATGCCTCAAACCTTTTTACAGTATAAAACAACACTAACAGAACGGTTCACTGACAGGCCTTTGGGACTGGTTTTACACGAGATGCCCATGAAGACAATGATCTTACCACTATTTAAATTAAGCTACACTGATCTGCGAAGCAGGTTGTTCTTGTCAGGATCTAGAAATTCTTCAACTAGAGCAGCAGTCACTTTCCTTAACTCCTCCTCCAGACTGGAGATATCACTGCAAAAAAAAAAAAAAAAAAAAATTTTTTTTTATTGAATGTAAAAGACAAGTAAATTACACAAAAACAGAAAATTAGGTACTTTGGTGTGCATAGAAGTACAGTGGCCTCCAACTTCATTTAATGGCATTGCGTACAAAATATCTAAATTAATCTTTCAATCAATCTTTTTTTGCAGTCAGTTATTTTTGCAATGTTGTTTAAATAACTGAATACAATACCATCAAGTGTATGTTCAACCATATCATAACTTCAATACAAACCGTTCTCCTGGTGCTGCGCAGAATTCTGTGTAATACTTGATCTTTGGCTCAGTCCCGCTGGTCCTAAGTGTTGCAACAATGCCATTCTGAAATGTGAATGTGACCATTTGGCTATTTTTTGACAATGGAAGGACCTAAAGAAGATATTAAAAGAACATTTATTCCAACCAAACTGTTTGTCACTGACTTAAAAATCAAGAAATATAGAACTGCTTTGACATACACATTTTTTGTCAGGCTGACTGCTGTCATAGCCAGTGGTAACATCTCTGATGTGTGTGATGCAGTAGTCACCACATGATTCTGGGTAAGCACTCGAACCCCCGAAATTCCGCAGACGGCTAAATATTCTATGAATAGTTGGTGGGTCATTGCAGATGACATAGGATGTTCTGGAAATGTGATAGCCATATCTGGGGTATGACAGTAAAGCAAACGATCAACACATGCTATACGATGCAAGAAAAACATGAACACAACTGGATTGGATTATTATTATGTGGAGTAGTAGAAGAGATACATTTCATAGATGTTGATTAGTTGTTGGTTCAAGGAGAGGTTTTTGGTGTGTAGATAAGCAGCCATCTCAGCCACAACAGCTGCTGTACTGACTCCATCCTTATCAAGAACCATGTTCCCACACAAAAACCCTGGAAGCAAAAGAAAGAGAAGACACAACATTAGCATTCTCCTACATATGTTTTTATACTCAAACAGAGGACAAAACAAAACCTTTTGAACTTCAACACAACACTAATTGTGTGACATATTCTTTAAACAGTCTGATGGTGACAACATGTTTTGGGTGAACCATCTACACTATCCAATGAGGTTTACAGAACAAACAGAGTAGTTATGCACTTGCCAATGGATTCTTCAAAGGAAAAAATGACCTCCTTTCCAGTTTTTCTTAATTCATGGATTCTATTTCCAATCCATTTGAAGCCAGGCAATGTTTCCTAAGATGAAGGGGAGCGAAGTAAAAAATACCAGAGTTCAGTAATACGTTTTGTATTTTTTTCAGCAAACCAAATTCTTCTTTTCTTAATAAGTCAAATTAAGACTTGAACTAACCTCAAAATTAAATCCTTCTATGCGTGCAAAGGCTTTAAGTATTTTGGAGGAAACGGTTGTGGCCAACATGTATACTCTTTCAGTATCTGCTGGGTCAGGGTGTGCTTCCTTCCAGTTAAACAGCATCCACCAGCCGAGCAACGCAGCCAACTCATTCCCCGTAAACACTTTCCAACCACAACTACCCATAAAACACAGGACACAAGTTATATGCCACATGATCCACTAAAGAGTTCAGAAATACTGTTCAGTTGAATTGACACGGCTACATCTCACATCTGAGGGTTTTAATTAACCTACTTGTCATTCTGCTCTGCGACAGCCAAGCGATCAGCATCAGGGTCTGTGGCCACAACAATGCGGGCCTCTTCTCTTTCAGCCAAACGAAGGGACAGCTCCTAAAACAAAGTCAGTACAACACAAGTCATTGGTTATGCATGATGAATAAGTACAGTATTTTCACTTTTCTAATGATGATACACTGGGCAAATGTTTGAGCAATTTGCTGTGTTTGGATGCCGATGTAGGTTCTTAAAGACATGAACATCAATAGCAACTCAGTGTCTGCATTGTTGATGGAGTTTATATTTGTTTAGGATGCTTCGGCGCCGGGGCGGACCGGTTAAAAGCAGACGATTCTTTATGCATTTGGATCATTCCCCTGGGGCCTCGGTGTCATGTGCAGATCAGCCTGCGCCCGCGTCGTTGCCTTCAGAACAAACCTGTTCTGTTTGCCATTACTAGGGGAAATAGACATCCAGATGACGTATTAAGTGATGTTAGACCTGGTTCTATGGTGGCTCTCTAGCCATCGGAAAGGCAAACCGGTTCTTAAAAAGGCTCGCTAGTGAAAACTAACGGTGTGTTCACACGGGGCGTCAGCATCAACCCTTTCCATTGACTTTGATTGGGTGACGTCAAGCATTGCCGAAAATAATTTTGGAGCAACGCCAGTGAAGCACAGCTGACAGTAGCCTGGCGGCAGCCAATCACGTCCATCCTGTTCAAGAGCAGCAAACTGAGGATCCGAGTTTATGTTGTTGAGTTCCTGTCTAATTTCATTGGCTGACGCTGCTATGACCATGGCGTCAGTGCCAAACTTCAGCCACTCCTTCAGTCAAGCGTTGACGCTGATGCCCCGTGTGAACACACCATAACTCTGAACCAGCAATAGCACCAGCTCTGAACTAGCACCCTGTTCATGCGGGTGGAAAAGGTATCAGCAACCCGGTTCTGTGACTTTTATTGTGGTCTTCTTTATGGCTTCAAGCTCCATGGCCTCCTTCATGCTCAAGGTCTTCTGCTTCACAGATTGTTATGGTTCTTAAATGCTTTCACTTTCCAATAATATTACTTTACAGTTGACTGTTGAATGTCTAGCAGGGATAACATTTCATAAACTGACTTGTTGCAAAGGTGACATCCTATCACAGGATCACATTTGAATTCAATGAGCTCTATAGAACATTTTCTTTCACAAATATTTGTAAATATAGACTGCTTTGATATGTGCAGAAAATAGGCTGTATTCTGCATGCATAAATGAATAAAGAAAGAATTAATTAATCTTACCAAAACTGACTCTCCTTCCTCTGGGTTAGGACAACTGACAGTGGAAAAATCTGGATCTGGATCTTTCTGTTCTGGAACAGGAATGGGAGGTGGAAAGCCAAACTGCTGAAAGGCTCTCTGGACATAATTGTGACCAACACCATGGAAAGAGGAGTGCACAAACTTCAGGGGAGACATCGCATTAAGCTCTCTGCAATGAGGAGAGGGAAAAGCATCCTGTGATAAGCATCCTTGTATAATAAAAAAAAAGTAATAAATAAATAAATAATACATACACACACATTAAATTTTTTTTCAAGTCAAATATACACACTGCTGGAGAATTGTAACATGATTTTGTACTGTAGGTTATTTTGCTGTACATCAACTGAAGCTCATTGGTGGATCGTAAGGATTTGAATGGTCTTTTTTTATATTCATGGCTTTAGCTTTATATGCGAGAAGAGTGGAGCGAACAGTAAACAACGAGGATTCAATCGCTGCATCATGCGCGGATAAAAACAGAAATAAAGTCTGTAAAAGGAATAAAATAAATAGGAGACACCAAATATATAACATACTTATATAACAGGCTATACAGTAAACAGATTAACAAAAGAAAACAAATACAGTAGTCAACATTTGAAGTGGATCAACATCTTTCATTAAGTTGTTCTAAAACCAAAATATGTTCTTGTCTTAGAACAACTTTGATTAACTCTTTTGACCCACTTCAAATGTTGACTACTGTAGGCTACATTCGTTTTTGTGACAATCTTAAATGCATTTTTGCCTTTATTTAATTTAATCCACCTCATCGCAGATGCTTCACACACACAAACAGCTGCCTGACATTTCAGTTATTCATAAAACAAAAATCCAGTCAACCAAATTGTTATTTTTAAAAGGGTCGCTGTAAAATCAGTGTGCAGTGCCAAAACATTTTTTTGTGCATGTGAATGATTTTACACGGATATTAGAACATATGTGAAGTAGAGCCCAACCGATTTATGGCAGGCCGCTATTATCAGCCAATATTAGGCATTTTCCAAAGTATCGTATCAGCATTTATAACGGCCGATAAATGAATATTTAAAAAATAAAACAAAAATGGACGAAACACCTGTACTGGTAACTTTGATTTGGTTGTGGTTATTGTGTTTTTGTTCAAAGGACTTTAAAGTTTCATATTAGGGCTGGGCGATTCATCGAAAAGTAATCGTAATCGACATTCAGAAAATTTCCAGGTCAATTTTTTAAAATGACTTTCCCTTTAAAAACACTACTGTGTGTGGAATCATGTGACCTCAATCCGCTACGTTCACACCAGACGTGACTTGCGCGAATAAATCACACTATTCGCACGTAGTTTAAAGCTTGAACATTGAGTTTACTCGCTTCATTCGCACGTGAAATTCGCTTCACAGCAAACGCGACTTTGCATCATGGGAGGGGCTTCTGCAAGGCGATTTCAGTCTCTGTACATCGCAAAGGATATGACTCCCTTGAGTACAGTGGAGCGAAGCAGGTTTAAACACCTTGTTAAAACTCTCAACAGAAGATACACTGTGCCATCGCCATCACATTTTTCTAAAACTGCGCTACAAGACATAACCTGGAAAGGTTAACATGCTTGTGTTTCTTAGTAAGAACTTAGAGTAAATTCAAGTCCCTTTAGTGACATGACAAGATCACCAAGATAATTTTAAAACGGTTGCATGAGGTTAAGTAAAGCAACATTCATTAAAAAATCTCTCACTTGTAATATGGGAGCATATTTACTGTACAAAATTTGTCAGTTAACTATGAGGGCAAAAAAATAAAAGAATCATTCATTAATCGTAATCGAGTAAAAATGTTCAATTAATCGAGATTTTGATTTTAGGCCAAATCGTTCAGCCCTCTTTCATATCTAAAGTTTCTATTTTTATACATTTTATTTATCATATTTATTTACGGTAACTTTGATTTGGTTATTCTTGTTCAAAAGGACTTTACGTGTCATATCTTAAGTTTGTATTTTATAAATTTTATTTATCAGAACTTTAATATATTTCCTCTGTTATCTTGAACAGAGGAACAAGTTTCTTTTTAAAACTCATAAATAACTACAAATAACTAAGGTTAGAGAAATCTGTTAATGGTTTGTTGCGCGTTTCTAAAATAAATAAAAAATAATAAATATCGGCCGATATATCGGAATATCGGATTTTAAAACCAACAAATATTTGTATTGGTATCGGCCTTCAAAATCCTTTATCGGTCCGGCTCTAATGTTAAGTAAGCCTTTTTGCTACATATAAATGTCAAGTTAACCAGTTGCAAGCTGTTCATAATTTAAGACAATGGTCAACTGTGTGTTTTATTTTATAGTTTAATATATAATTTTATAACTACTTATTTTTCAATTTTGTTCTGAATACCATACAATTTCAAATATGTTGTAGAGCGAGCGAAAGAAGCTATAATGTTTATATTTAGGTTACTGATATTTTAAAATGAAAATAAATTAAATTAATGTAGCATTATTGATTGCAATAACAAGGTTGGTGTTTTTGGGGCAAGATAAATTTCTCTTTCACTTCCTCTTTTTGTTTCTCCGTGTCATAAACCATGGGGGAAGGCAAGGCTTTTATAGGCATAACATTCAAATAATGATTGTTTTCATCCGCCACATGAATTAATGTGTCATCATTCGTACGATGAGATCGGCGGCAAACGAATTTTTCATGAATCACACATGGACTGTCGTACGCTAATCTGTGCGCACGTTAGACTGATAAATGAGCCCCAATGTCTCTATGGCACCTTATTTTAAGATATGGCTGGGCAAATTTTCCAGTTTTATAGATTAATTTAAATGTAATGTTTTGCCACATTTTTTTTTTTATTTAGGAATCACAATCTTGAATAGAAATATTACCAAATGTTACAATTAAACACTTTGACAATGTGCGAATGACAGCAGTTTGAAGAGAAAAGAACGATCAAACTGCATTTCTGCACATATGGTTAACAGCCCTGTCTCACACGTGACACGCTCTGTGAAGGACAAGTAGTAAGATAAATTGCTAGGTGGTGTTCACACAGACTGCACTTTAGTTTTAACAAAGATGCAACATGGGCAGTGGTATAGGGAAGAAAAAAACTAATGTGAGTGCAGTGTCATGCATGAGAAGCTGCAAGTGACCCGGGCACAAGTCAAACGCACCCAGTTTAACACAGAAACAACAATGGAAAAGCAGCACAACTGAACTATTAATACATGCATATTTTCTGTAAAGTGATTTACACCAAGTGATTTGTACAACTTTATCATTTTGACAACTTCATGTATGGTACTCCTGGAATAGAATTTTAACATGAAGGTTAATAAGGAAAAGTGACTTGTAATAAATTTTCAAGTTGTGGAGAAGAGACTGCACCTGTGGAAGCAGATGGTGTTAAGCTCTTCCATGTACCAGCGGCAGACATCCTCCAGTGGATCTCTTCTTAAGAGGCTGCTTTCAACTAGGTCCTCATTCCAGGACTCAGGCCAGGGTTCACTACTGTCCTCAATGCAACGCAAGATCTCCTTATCATGTGGAGAGGAGATCTGTGCACCACTGTGCCAGTAAACCTTGAGAAAGTTGAAAAAGATTAGACTCACTGCTCTGAGATACTGTACAAACAACACATTTTATTAAGACATTAAGTAAGGGATAATGTGCAGGCAGGTGGTAGTTATCGCAGAACTACATCATCATGCAGAATTATTTATAGTGATGCTCTATTCAGGAGCAGATATTTACAGACATTAATGCAGGGCCTGAATTTCATTTTAGAAAATGGGGGAATTTTGCCTCTTAGGTGACTCTCGTGGGGGTCATATTTAAAATTTGAGAAGTGGAGGGGGGTACATTACATTTTTTCTAAATTGTGCATTTGTCTCATTTAATTATGAGGTGCATTCAGTTTTAACAAAGTACAGCAATACAATCTTTCATTGACATAAATAAAAGCAAGAAATAAGCAACACATTCTATTACTTCTAGATTTACAGCACATGTGAAGTTGCTTAAGCAAGTGACAAACACTTAAACTTGCTTACTTTTATATTCGCTTCAGGAAGTTGCGAAACAAACTTTTGTTACATTCTCATTGTAAATTAAAACTTACCATCGACAGGATCAGCTCAACTGCCTTTTCTTTTGCATTTAAATCTTTATTCCAAAAAATCCTGCGGTTCAAAAAGAGCTTTGTCTCCCTAGTTCCACGAGTGCATCTATTATGCTGCCTTGTTTATGCAAAGTGTACATTTCTTTGTTTTAAACCTAGTCAAAAAAACATCCCCCAGTTTCACAGACAAGGCTTAAAAAATATTTTGCTCTGACATATCTTAAAACATGTCAGTGTTCTGTGTTAAGATGCACATCTGTAAGATTTTCTTAGAAGGCATTTTTGTAAAAGTTGCTTAAATATCTTAATTTAAAAAATGCCTAGTCCTGGCTTAAGCTAAGCCCTGTTTGTGAAACTAGGCCCATATGTGTTAACTTGTGAAACTCCGTAGACTTTAATTGTATGCATGTATGATGTACTTCAATTATTACACATCTGTGTCAATTTTGGACAGAGATTGAAACGGTGTGCTGCATCTCATACCAAAACTCTTGAGATCAGTTTATGAGATCGGCCTTTACAGAGGCTGCCAATCAAATATCCCAAAGTGATTATGGGCCGATAGTGATTGGTAGCCAATCAACCGGAGAAATACAGGGAAACTCAACTTTGAAGACAGTTTTGCTAAAGAAAGAAAACGACTCTGGATTTCCAAAAACCCTACTTTCTTAAATAGTTACAGTTTTTAGGGGGTTGAATAATTTTGATTGCAACTGTATGTTTTCCACAGGGATTCACGTATGTGGTGTGCAGCTGTGATTAAAAAAAAAAATTATAATAAATGCGGTGGGTAAATAAGTTCAGACCCCTCATTTGCGTAACCACATGGTTGCCAGCTGTTAACACACAATCACAAGCTTCAAATATACATAGAAATAAAAAAAAGGTAAAAAGTAAAATGAAATGATTGTAAATATTAGCACTGTATGTTTTAAGCATACCAGTTTATTCTTATTGAAGAAAAAAAAAAAAAAAAAAAACATTTTATTTTTAGAGTTTTATTTAACCAGGTCACACTGAAAGGTGACTGAAAGACTTACATGCATCCCTGGTCACACACACAGATAACATTTAAGGAGAAGAATCCATGTAGAAAATTAACCTACAAATAGTCCACCCAGTTCTGTCATCATTTACTCACCCTCGTGTCATTCCAAACCTGTATGACTTTCGTTCTTCTGCAGAACACAAAAGAAGATCATTTTTAGGAAAGGGATTTATATTTTATGTACAAATGTGGTTTAGTCATTAATTTACGAAAATTATTTGGTTACCACCATTCATAAAAATATGTTCTTTTGTGTTCGTTTGGAACAACTGGGTGAAAAATTATGACAGAAATTATATTTTATTGCACACTTACAGTTCATTTGCATTTTATTTAGCCCAAGGGTACTGTCTCACTGTGATGCAGGAGGAATGGCTTTAATAACTGAGAACACTTTATAATATCTGTTGCATAAACAAATTCACAACAAAATAGGATTAGCAGATGCTCACCTTGTATCCATTATCCTCTTTTCTGTTATGAGATGCAGTGATCATGACTCCAGCTGCAGCTCCATACTTCATCACAGCGTATGGCTGGAGGGCAAAAAGATGGAGAAAAAAAACCCAAAACAAAACAATACAATTGACAGGATTCCACAGAAGTCCTACTTTTGTCTATATCATTGTTTCTAAGCATGCCTACCAAATAATACATTTTTAATTCAAACACATAACAACAACAACAATAATAAACACAACTTTTAATTATTATTTTTTATCAATAAAATTCTTACCACAAATGGGGTAGGCACATATGTAGAGAATAGATAGACGGGGATATCTTTACAAAGCATTACAGCGGCAGTCAACCTTCCAAGTCTGCAAAGAAAACCATGATTCTAGATATTACTTGACGCAAAGTTTGTGTCCTACTAATGCATTTTATATTTATATGCAGACATGAACTTAACTGCGCCTACACACTAATAGTTCTGCAATAATATATACTGTATGCAAAAATTACAATGTACAACGAGTGAAAGATTACTATTGAAAGAACACTATTGCTCTATGCACTGAAAGATCATTTTTAAAGAATAAAATTGATGAATAGGCTCAGCACATGCAGCACTATTACTCTAACTTTCTCTTCCTGCTCTTGTCCTCAACAGGCTGTTTCGCTGCTCCATTTTGCATTTTTCTTATTTCACTTGCAAAATTTTATGGGCAGCACTTTATTTTCCAGTCCTGATTCAAATGTATACTGTGTACTTATAGTAACACAATACAACACTGGGTAACAACTAGGTACTAAACCTGAACCTACCCCTAACCTTAACCTAACCCATGTAGATGACTTATCTTATCCAGTACTTTCCTGGGCAAGTACATAAAACAAAGTGCACCCATGAGATGTCTACTACTGCTATCATATGCCATTTAATAATTCTGAAACTCTTATATAAAGATAAATATAAAGATAAAATACTAACCTATAATAACATTTGATATGCTTATTTTTTTTAAGACTTTGACAGATTTCATACATCAAGAAAAAAATCAGACTATACACTCTTTGAAGGTTTTTATTTGGATATAGACAATTCATGTAATGGAGAGGAGAGTGTTACCGTTCACTGGTGCAGCCACTACTTGTTTGGGCACGAGTGTCAAAACCGACCACCAGCCCTCTTGTTTTAAGGTCAGGGACATATTTGGCTAAGTACTTGTACATCCCCTAAAACAATGATGAAGAAAAAAATCGTTATCAAAAGAGAATGGACAATATGTAACTGCCAAAAAAGCTTAGATATGAATAAAACAAAAAGCAAACACGATAAAAGCTTGTGGATCTGACTTAGTCATTGTTACAACCGCAACATGTTTGTAATGAAAACATCTAGGCCACGTATTTCTCATCACTCAACATGTTCAAAAAGACATCTCGGTTTCATTATAATATCCTGTTTTCTTGAGGTGTTGCACAGGAGCAGGCTGGTAGGGGGGTTAGGGCTTGGATGAACGGAGGGTAGGGCTGCACGATAACAGAAAAAAATTATTATCGCGATTGTTTTGCTCAATTTTTATCACGATTAATAATGACGATTATTCCTTTGGTAATGGACTTTTATTCACTTGTGCATTCTTATTGCACTTTACAGCCACAAACAAAGAAAAATAAACAAACCAAACATGTTTAGAATGGAGAGTTTTTCTTAGCTGTGAATAAATTTAAATATAGCTGTGTAAATAAATACAATTAAACTGCTTCTTTTACATCAACTTGTAACTAACGATCGCACTTCTGCACCTTCCTCACGTTGCTCCGAGTAAAGCCTGTGATCAGCGTTAAATGATCTTACAATGAGCCGCAATTCACTACGCAGAGCCGTTATTCTCTGATGAGCTGATGATGCAAATGCGGGTTCATTATCAGCGTGACTTTGCACGAAATCAATCACGACGATATTTAATAACTGATCCTGGGTCATAAATATCGTTATCGTGATAAAAATATGATTAATCGTGCAGCCCTAACGGAGGGCAGGGTAAATTTAAATCCTTCATGAATATAATTATCAAAACAATATCCTATCTTCTTGCACAGCATCAAACCAGTCAATAATAACAACATTGCCGAAAATAACTTAAAAAGCTTGCCAATGTTTACTGTACTGTGGACTAGCTCTTTGAACTTTGTTCACTGCTGATTTGAGGAGCGATACTTCCCGTTTTAGGTGTCTGATGATGACCTTTCATTTCTGACTAGAAACTGAACTTCTCATTGGATTTTTACTTGCCAAATCCAGTCACTTAAAAAATGTGTCCATTTTGGACTTCTTGCCACCAAATGCCCAGCAGACACATGAAACAAAAACCCTGATCAATGGTGGTATTAGATTCGAGCCAGGACTAACCTTCCACTACTAGAAATAAAAGTACTGATTGATGTGGCCCGAAATTTTGGTCTGTGAACTGGATCTCGCTCAGGAAGTACCCTGTCCGTGGACTTTTGGCTAACTTTGATTTAAAATGTAAACTATTTGAATTCATTATAATCAAGTGATACACTTATTGCGACGGTTAGCCATGTTTTCCAATCATTTTCATATAAAAAACAAAAGTCTCGTACAAATGGGGACGGATATTGCATGTGAATATTGCCGGCGTTTAGCACCTAGTGACTAAACAAAGGGCAGCGAGGTGAGTGTGCACACAAAGGGTATTTGACGCATCATGTTAAAAACTGGCCGATCAGTAAGACTGAATGTAGAGCTGCTGGTCTCCATTAGTTTCTGAAAATAAAGAGCTGGAGTAGCTGCTTGAAATATCCATGTTTTTTTTTGGCAGTTAACAAAAAAAATAAAAATAAAATGAAAAAAAATAAATAAATAAATAAAAATAAATAAATAAATAAATAAATAAATATATATATATACACACACATATAATTATTATTATAATTATATATATATATATATATTGTAGCAAAGCACTGAACACCATCAGAACAGAGTGATGGTAATGTATAATGATGAGATTAAACTATATATTTATTAAATGTAGAGAAAATCTCTATAATCAAACGATGATAATCACTGGAAATTAGGTGTCCCCAACTAAGCAAGCCAGAGGAGACAGCGGTAAGGAACCAAAGCCCTATCCATGAGAGAATGGAGAAAAAAACCCTTGGGAGAACCAGGCTTAGTTGAGGCCAGTTCCCCTCTGGCTGGAGGTCCAGCACCTACAGTAATTTCCAGTTGTGGCTTCTGGCTCCCTTCTTCTTCTGTGTGACAAGCGAGTGGCAGAAGCATAAAAACCAGGGTATTTCTGTTTTGCATTAAGCACCATCAGCTCATTGTCAGTAAAAATTACTTATGAACAGCGAAAAATGGTGACCATATTCGCATGCTATAATCGTCCCGTTGTGTACGAGCCTTAATGTGGAAAACAAAAACACAACCAATTAATACTACTTATTATCTGCTGCTCATCAACATGGAGAATACACATATAAACAATATTTTTAATGGTAAAATCTGAAATTTCATGACTAAACTGAAGAGAGACATCGATACTGTCATTATACTGGGATATATTTTTGCCGTCACTATCTAAATGAATTATGGATGTCTGTGCTGTATTTTTCACTGAAATCGTTATTGCTAAAATAATGCAAACAGAGGTGTATATATATTTAAGGTGTCTAACCTGTGTAGACTGGATGATAGTTAGGTCATTGATGCAAGCAAACCCTGCACCCATCTCAGCTCTCAATCCAGCGGTTCCAAACGTCATCCTGGAGCACAACCTCCTTCTCAGCTCCACAACATGGCCCTCTCGTACCAGAGACTCCATCTGCTTCCATGTCTGAGGATTCTAAAGAGAGAAAAACTAGTGATGTCAACTTCATTAAAAAAAAGAAAAAAAAAAATAATAAAATGAATAATAATTACACCCCTGAACTCATGCATAAAATGACCCCTAAGTCTATATATTTATTTGGGGTCCCAACATCCCAAAAGCACTGGTCTAAAATACAATTCCTGGAGGGGCACAGCTCTGCGGTTTAAAGTAGCTCCAGCCCTAACCAAACACATCCAGCTAATCAAGCTCTTCGGGATCACTAGAAACTGGTCGGAGCTTAACTCCTTTAGGGATTGAATTCGAGACCACTTCATTTGGGTACTTTCCCAGCAAATCATGCAATCATTTTCCTAATTAATCTGCATTTCATTGATTCATATAGCCTAGTCATTCATTCATTCATGCAAATCAACTAACATCCCTAACAAACCCACACATAACAGTAAAGTACAGAGGCTTATTTAGAAGGATTTTTAAGGACAAACTTGATTCTGAGACACCGCAGGCCACTGCAAATGGTTATCGATCAGATTAAAAATCAATAATGTTCATGCACATAAAAAGTGAAAAAAAAAAAGAGGGCAGCACTCTTCCCAGAATTTGCTTTAGTATGTCAGGTTCAGCAATGAGTCAGCTGTAATGCATCTAATCATGTTTTTTTATTTTTTTATACATAATTCCTTTTTTCCGTTTCTGAAAACTTATCTCTGCAGCCTAGACAAAACAGACTTGCGATTAATCCAAACATGTAAGCCACCTAAACATGTGAATACAAGAATATTTAAATAGCATTAAAAGTACACAATCATTAAATGTAGGCCTACCACTAAACATACCAGGGAAATGCCTCTTTCCGTCTATTTTTGCTGAGCTTATCATCTTTTATTACAAGGCCAGCCGACAGCTGGTTGCTCTAGCGTACTTCTATATACTCCAGTCATCCAGTGCTGGTGGAGTTTGACATTTGCAAGATGAGGTCAGCCAGTCATGACTATTACATTTGCCTGTGCACGAAAAACTGAAAATTGTACTGATACTCTTACAATAAAATGTGTAAATTATGAAAATAGCACTAAAATAGCTGTTAAAAATGTTCAGACCAAAGCATGTACTGTATCTTTAGAACTGGAAATCTAATAACATCACAGTGCCATGTCCTGTACAAACTATAGCAGTACTTTGTGGAAATACAGTGACTTTTCCACGTTTACCATGGTAGTACCATCCCTTTAAGAGAGTGTAGTGAGGTGAAATCAGATTTATTCTTACGATAGCCTTACAATTTTTCCTCAGAAATTATGTGTTGTGTATTTAGATTTCTTAAAGGTGCCATAGAATGCATTGTGAGAATATTTTAAATTGTTCTCTGATATGTACATAGAAGGTATGTAGCTTAGGTAAGGGGAAAAAATGCCCAGAAAC
>JAUMHQ010000074.1:178641-193312 GCA_032361165.1 Enteromius paludinosus
TGTTCTCTCATTCGGACTCCATTTCCCAGCATGCACCTCTCCCTCACAGCTGTTGCTTGTCAGGTTCAATCATTCAATCAGTTCCACCTGTATAAATACCAGTCTGTTTGTCTAGTCACGGTTCATTGATGTCGTACATTGTGTTTCAGAGTTTACCGTCACCCTGTTCATTAATTCGTGTTCCTTGTGGTTTGTTATTCCGTCGGTTGGATTATTGCCTGGATCTGGACTTCCCCTCTGCTTTTCCCTACGGACTTTTCCCTTTACCGACATCTGATCTCTGCTTCGTTTATACGTTTACTCTCTTGTCTATGCCTCTACTGCCCCGTTTGCCAGCGCTCTATCTTGTCTGTCTTGTCTTGTTTGCACATGAGCCTGTACGTCTGCACGTCCCTAATCCATTACAGACCCCTTACATTTTTCTCTCTTTGTTAAATTTCTAACATTTGCTAAAATCAATTAAGTTCTTTTTTTATGTTTAAATGTTTTTTTTTTATGTACACACAGCACCCCATATTGATAGAAAAACACAGAATAGTTGACATTTTTGCAGATTTATTAAAAAAGAAAAACTGAAATATCACATGGTCCACATGTTTAGTATTTATTAGAAGCAGCCTTTTGATCGAATACAGTCTTTTGGGAAAGATGCAACAAGTTTTTCACACCTGGATGGGGATCCTTTGCCATTCCTCCTTGCAGATCCTCTCTAGTTCTATCAGGTTGGATGGTAAACGTTGGTGGACAGCCATTCTTAGGTCTCTCCAGAAATGCTCAATTGGGTTTAAGTCAGGGCTCTGGCTGGGCCATTCAAGAACAGTCACGGAGTTGTTGTGAAGCCACTCCTTTGTTATTTTAGCTGTGTGCTTAGGGTCATTGTCTTGCTGGAAGGTAAACCTTCGGCCCAGTCTGAGGTCCTGAGCATTCTGGAGTAGTTTTTGTACCAGGATATCCCTGTACTTGGCCACAGTATGATGCGGCCACCACCATACTTCACTATTGGGACTGCATTGGACAGGTGATGAGCAGTGCCTGGTTTTCTCCACACATACCACTATAAAGCCCCGACTGGTGGAGGGTCTCAAATGAAGGTGTAGAACCATCTCAAGGATGATCAGAAGAAATGGACAGCACCTGAGTGTCACAGCAAAGGATACGAATACTTAGGTCCATGTGATATTTCAGTTATTCTTTTTCAATAAATCTGCAAAAATCTCAACAATTCTGTGTTTTTCTGTCAATATGGGGTACTGTGTGTAAATATGTATGTATATATATATATATATATATATATATATACATAAAAACAATAAAGTGGAAATGTTTTGAGAATAAAGTTGAACTATTTCACGAATAAAGTAAAAAATTGAGTATAAAGTCTACATTTATAAGAAAGTTTAAAGAATATAAATTGTTGAAATCAAAGTTATAATATTTAGTATAGTGCACTTGCTAGTGGCCGAGATGGAGAGCACCGGGACAAGGGCACCAGATTGTGGGCCTATTTAAATATTGTTGTGTCCCAGCAGATGTATCATCTTACTGGGAAGAGGAAATTGCTGAAAGTGCTTAATATCAAAAATATATTGATACTTCGATTTCCTTTTAATATCAGCTCACACACTCAGTCGACATTCCTTTGGTGACTTGTAATGCCTCTTTGGCACTTAGACTGTATATCTCCAGCAGCTACAGCAGGAAAACAGATATGGTGGACTTCTGCTTTTCACTCAGGGATGTTTATGCTAATAGGGCAGAGAGAATTACAATTGTGCAGGACAAGTAAATGTACATTTGTGCCACTTTTTGTGTACGTAGGAAATCTGGAGACTACTCGTTTGGAGAGACTTCTCATGATTTATTGGGATTATAAAGAAATATGCAGGTGCATATACATTATAGACTTTTTTCCACACACCACAGCCACACAATTGTGTTACTGAATTTGCATCATTCAGTTATTTCAAAAGATGAATAACTGTAAAGCAGTGATCTATATAAATAGGGATATCATTCGGAAGCTTAGAAATTTTCTTTCGTTTAACAGTGACTTTTGCATTTTTGTTACATAAACTAACCTAATAAGATCTGAATATTTTTTTAATCAATTTACAATATATGTGATTGGCACTGTTTTAAATTCAGGTATGCAAAAATCTGTTAATCCCAAAAATGCAGCAGAGCTCAAAGGGATAAAGCTAAGTTGATCATTTCCAAATGTCCATCATACATGGTAAGGTAATGAACAATTATTATAGAGCTACTTGCTGTGCATGGGTGTCATCATAATCATATTTTTTAAGGACTTTTAATTGACTTTTTAAGAAGGAAAAAAAAGAGGTCAGCATTCATACAGTTAATAAGAATGAGACTAATAATTAGCATTTTGTTAATTACTAAGTGAATTTAAAACATTTATTTAATTATCCCTTTTGATAAATCTGTACTTTATTAAAAAGTATTCTGACAATCCTTTACTGATTCTACATTTCTATCAGAAAATTCTGACACTGCCATTTTTAAAGCTGTCTCAGAGTCTGTTACTTATCAGGTCTTCAGCTTAGGTGAGGCGCTCCAGACGCTGCTTTAAATCAGTTCTCATACGCCCTCGCTCTGAGTCTTCACTCAGCAGTTTGACCACATCTGCCCCATTCCTCATTCCAGCATTTGAATTTGCAATGTCTTAGCTGCATCCTTCAGCATGAAGAGGGTTATCAGCATGGGCACATAGTCTGTGAGGCGCTGATAGACAATCTATAAGAAGACAGGACACAAATGACATCATTCACTTGTCTTTGTGTGCTTTACCTCATTTGTTTCTTTGTTTACCTCAGTTAGATGTCATAGCGATTTATTAACCACACCCCCACCTTGTTAGTTGTCATAGTTGCTCATTGGTCCCATTTGTTCTTTTATGTATACATAACCCTAGTGTTTCTCTTCTTTCTTGTCAGTTCTTTAATGTAATGGTTGTTCTGTTTGTTTGTGTTATGGATGCCTTGTTTTCCCTGTTCAATATTTTTTTTTTACTTTTATTAAATCTCCTACAAATAGGTCCATGTCTCTCTCTGCATTTACTCATGCAATGTAACTATTGAAAATTTAGTTTTATAGTGTAGCGCTGGTTTGTCATTTCTCAGATCATTCCAATGGAAAGTTGGGACGGGTGATGTCGGTTGGGACGTCACAGACCAGGAAGCATAAAAGCATGATAGGAGCTAGCTCCTATCATGCAGCAGAGCGTCGACAGGAGATGCCGAAAGTGTGGTATCGAGACGCAGTGTCTCATTCATTCAAGGAACTAGGGTTATATTCATAACCTAGAGACGTTCCTCTGACTCCTAGCCTTGGTGGGAGACCATAGGAGTCATATGACAGGTTGATGGCATCCACTATCCAACGACTTAAAGTCTGCTTGGTCACTGGAAGCCCCTGGGGGGACCGAAGCATACGAGCAACTGCTCTGACTTTCTCCACCAGCTGACCAGGCTCCCTGAAGGGAAGGAGGGTTGAAGGCCTGTAGCACAAAAGGCTGAGGTGTGACCGTAGGTACTGTGAGACTGTAACCCACTTTCGGGTACAGGAAGGCATTGGCCATGCCGGGCGCAAAGTCAAGATGAGAAGAGGCCACTGGGAGGGCCTGAAGGTCACCTACTAACACAATGCTAGCAAAAGTGTGGTCTTGATTGTCAATAGACTATCTCTTCTATGGGCACTTTCAGTTTCCACAGCTCTGGGCGAGGGTGCACGATGGTGCCCCCTGCCTTTGAGAGGAGATCCCTCCTGATCGGAATTTCCCATGTAGGGCCATCTAGGAGGTCTATCAAGTCCAAGAACCATACTCGGCCCGGCCAGAATGGCGCTACATTTAGTAGTAGACTGACCACGTCCTGGCGCACTCTCTCCAGAACTCCTGGGAGCAGAGTGATTGGAGAGAAGGCATACAGACTGACCTCGGTCCGTGACATCAAGACCTTTGCTTGAAGCTGGATGATACATCTTAGATCTGCTTCCCCCACGGGGTGTAGGATCCATTCCCTAGGCCTCGGCCCCTGCCTTGACAGGATGTCTGCTCCCATGTCTTGATGCCCAGGAATATAGATGGCTCTCAGTGATAGGGATCTGTGCCGGGGTCACACAAGGATCTGGTTCGCCAGCTTGTACAAGGGGCACAAACACAGACCTCCTTGGTGGTTGATTTAAGAGACTACTGACGTGTTGTCGGTGCGCAACAACACGTGTTGGTCTCTTACGTCTGTAAAGAAGTGTTTGCTCGAAACACAGCCAGCATGTCCGGGCAGTTGATGTGCCATATGAGATAGCGACCACTCCACTCCAGCACCTTGCCCTGATTTAGGAACAAAGGTTTCCTCCACCTTTCTAAGGCACGTACGGCTCGGCGTGACACTTTGATCATGTGAAAGGGATTTCCCTTCTATATAATTTAGTATGCAGATGCCCTGGAGTCACAGAGGAGTCAGTGCTGCATCTGCATATTTTGGAAATGTGCAGGGTGGCAGTGCGAGGCCAAAGGGAAGTCCAATATTGGTACGCTTTTCCCCTGAAAGCGAACCTAGGAACTTCCCATACACTTAGATGCCCGGGAATGTAGACAACCCCTAAGTGAGAGGAGTCTGTCCCGGGCCCACACAAGGATCTGGTGCGCCAGCTTATATAAAGGGTGCAAACGCAGACCTCTTTGGTGGTTGAACCAATGTAGCTGCTCTAGACAACCTCCCGAGGAGGTGGCAAGCCTCTCAGTTCCGCTATGTTTCCGGGCAGAAAGGTCTGAAAGCAGCGCTCGCTGGAGACTGCTGCGCCCTGGAACACTGGCAGGGTTAGCAGATCGGTCTCCCTATGCGGGGCCTTCTGAATCCCGGCAACAGAGAGTCGCCGGCTCCCCTGCAATATTTATTTTGGGGAAGAATTTATATTTCCCTTTTGGGCGGCAATGCACTGTTTCTGTGTCTCCTTGTATGAGAAGCATGTACTGTTTGCACCTGAAGCCTGTAGTGAGTATGCTCCGCCTAGCAGCATCATGAACTGGAGAGCGATTATAGCGCTCACAATGAGAGGCCAGCCGTACTTCTGAGCTCTCATCCAGGTCTTTTAGCAGGTCGGCTAGTTACGTAAGCAGCACTGCCTTTTTCTTTTTTTTTCCCGTGTGCAGACATGTCACCACGATAAAGATAATGATAAAGAGACCGCGGTCTCCTCAGCACTCTCATTTCTTCATTCTCGGATGAGGAGACGAGAAGTGCCCGCCTGGCTAGCGCTAGACCCCGAGTTAGAGGATTGAGATTTTCCCGTCTCAGTTTCCCCTGCTTACGGTCATTCTGCAATTCTGGATTCAGCCTCGGCTTGAGTGGGACCAGTGCAGCAAAAATCGCTTATATAGGCTGTCTTGTTATCACTAAAGAGCCCTCCGAGAGAGAAGCACACATAGCGGCATCTTTTCACAATGCCTGCAGCTTTCACTCTCATAGAGAGCTGCATCAGCGTGCTTCGCTCCCAGGCAAGCCGCACAAAGCGTGTGTCGTCTGGCAAGATGTATCGTTTGCACGGACAAACACACACCTTATACTGCAAGCTGCCTTCACCCCTTTTACTAGTGCTTTAGACATACTTTTCTTTTTTTTGACGGAGACACTTTTAAGCTAACACACAACACAGAGCGCTTCGCTGAATGACAGAAAGCTAATCTGCCAGCAGCATTCCACATGCTTTTATGCATCCTGGCCAGTGACGTCACCCGCCTATGACGTCCCAGCATCCCATTGGCTGATTCTACACACGATTCAGAGCCGTCACGCTGAGGCCGTCACTCGTCGATGTGGCTCGAGTTCCTGAAGAGGAACATTGGATTACACCAAATACACAAAATAATGCTATTTTTCTATTTTTCATTCTTCATACGCATGCATTAAAACTTCAAGCTCCTCCTCTGTGAAATATGCCGCTCCCTTTTTTTCACTGTCATTTTCCATTTTGACTCGTGAAATCGGTGATCCATTAAAAATGTCTTTATGTACGCGCATTAACCCTGGGTAACAGGTTGGAGGTTGATTAAACTAACTCCTATCGGGTGTTTTGGAAACGACATACTGATGGTATGCGGGTTTGGGGTCAATCAACCCAAAGGTTATGTTTTACCAAATGGTAAGTTAACCAAGCTTTATTTAATTTTTTTACAGCCGCACTCATTAACACATCCTGTTGTAAAATTTACCTCAGGAATGTTTATTTATAGATCAAAGTGGGGGTGTACAGGATGTCCGGTTTATTGTAGTTTTTTTTATTGCCCCTCATAAAGTCATAAAAAGGGCCATAAAACAATAAATCAAGTTGTAAATACCTTATTTGTAATTCTGTATGACCTATTACTACTATTATTACAAGGCTTATATTCTCCTCTGTAAAACCACATGCAGGCTCTTCAGATTATTACAAATAAATATATTTTTAGATTTTTTATTACTATTTGGAATATTGTGATCACTACATCAGGTCTTAATGAAGTCATTTTTGTGAAAACCTCAAATTCTACTAAAATCTAAATTTTCCCCCTTTTTTTGTGACATACTGTAAGGTGAGTCTCAAACAGCACATTTCCAAAACAATACAAAAGACCACTGAAAAACAGGCATGTGTGAGATTCCAGTAAGTCATGCAGAAAATAGAATTTCAATTTAGCTTAAGCATTCAGATCCATAAAACAGAGCACAGCAAGTACAAGCACTTTGAAAACAATGCATCTTTATTATTATATCTAAAATGTAACAATGTGTATAGCAGAAACATATCATAGAAGACCATTTCAAATGTGGCAAACTAAATCATTTCTAAAACATTGAATGTCTACAGTAACCTCTTTCATTTTAATTCTAAATTTAAATGAAGTACAATATTCAAAGAAGCAAACTAAAAAATAAAAACAATATTCCATTCACATTTTTTAAAATAAACAAAAATATGCTCTACATTTTATGCAGAAATAGCAACGGAACAGTGGTAACATATCTAAGAAAATTGCATGGATTTCCACATCAAGGTCCACAGCAAAGGTTTGGTATGATTATAATGGTCATAACACTTGAGTTAAAGCTCAGCATTCACATTGTGCCTGCAATGTTCAGTGAATAATGCTCTGGGGACCCACAGCTCGATGGTCACTTAACATATGCAATGTGGAAATTAATAGAAAAAACACAGACAATAAATAACATTATTCTTCATTTTTGTCTCTATTTTCACTTTTGCATTGACTTTGCAATAAAAGTAATTTTCTTTGATTGTCCCATAACCAGAAAGCATCAAATTTGTGCATAGATGTAAACAAGCATTAATCAATGATCCTTTAAAACATGTTTGGTTGATAAAAGCCACATGGGGGTGTGTGAGATCCTCTATGATTACTGACATAACTTCGAATCAATAATTAAAGAAAAATATAGTAATAAAGTACAGTAAACTCGAGATTGTAAACAAACAAAAAAACTTTTCTGAATAAGGGAAGACAATTTTATGGTTTACAAACTTTTAACAGTGATGAAATCTAATGATTGACCTTTCAATGAACATAAAAAAAAACTTGCATTGTGCTAAAGTTGACAAAATTCCTATTGAATATGAAGATGCTTTATCAGACATATTGTGCATGATGTGGCCCCATAAACACAGGAGAAAGTCATTTAACTCTATTTCCCAAACGTTGAGCTGATACACGTACCTTTTAATCCTAAAATAAATTCCCAGATTAACCCATATTTTTAGCATGAATTAAATGTCACCACATGCCACATTACCTAGCAAGCCAGTTTCCTTTTACAACATCAGTGATACTGTATGGCAGAATGGGTTCAATAAATCTTTTTGAAAACTCATTATTTTTGCAACTACAATTAGGATTTGTTGCATTTTTCATTAATAAGATCCAGTCATCTTGGGCTTTTAGTTCTCTTGGAGTGTTTTATTTGTGGGCTTAAAACCCAGTTACACCCTACACACAAATCTTTCAAGTTATCATTCCACTACCAGAGCAGCAGCCATTACAGACAGAATGAGAGCTGTTCAGTAATGTAGAACGAAGTCAGGTAGACCAGCAGTTCATTACATTGTCCTTTACATATTATTGTCAGACCATAAATACGCACAAAAAAATCTACATACATGTGCTTAACCTGGGCATCCTCGTGAAAAAGAAGCATACTTTAGCCCACATTTTAAAAACAGTACATTTTGAACAAATACTTTAATTTGAAAGAACAGATTTTGAAACCAATTGTAGTGTTTTTGAACACTTAATCACTTTTAAACTGCAATTACAACAAAATGCATTTGTGTAGATTTTTTTACCCACTTAAGTACACCATTATATGAACTCTGTTGTTAATGCAATATGGTTAAGGTTTAATGCTAAATGCACTGAAAAGCATTTATGGTGAAACTTAAAATACTTAAATGTGATTTTGATTAAAACTAGTATGTCATGTATTTGAATATATTTTGTTTATTAAGTTACAATAAAGCACATTTAAAATATATTGTCTTTTAATGTAATATCAAATAACACATTGCATTACTTTTTGCATGAAAATCAGAATTGTTCCCATGACGAAGTTTCTTCAGCGTGGCCATGGCTCTCTCTCTCTATCAGTACACATATTTAATTGAGCCCCAAAACTATTGCATTCTAAGCTCTTTGTTTTCTTGTAAAAGCATGCAAAAGCTGGGCATCTACATACTGTGACCTCAAGTTGAGCCCAGGTTTCTGTCCAGTGTGGGAAAACATGGCGATGGTCAGTTTGGAGGGAGCGAACCCTCTCTGCTTTGGCTTTCTCAGCCTAGCCCTCCCTGGGCAGGAAGGTCCATCTCGATGGTCCATCCGGTCTTCTGCAAGTCTACCTCTCAGCACTGATCTTGTATCGCAGGATGAAGTAGGCGATCAGACGCAACGACACAAAGAAGATGCCCAGCACAATGAAGTCCAGGTAGAGCTTTGCATCCTCAACATCCAGCTCCTTCAAAATGGCTTCTGACTTCTGGAAGTGGCATGTCTCATCTTTGTCGCAGTGCAGGTCCTCACGGTCCAGCCCGTAGATGGACAGAATGACTCCTTCAAAACCGTATCTGAAAGGATTTAGAAGAAGAACAGATATTCTGAAGATATTCTGGTTTCCAGTGTTGTATTATACAGGTCTCTGGAATACTTGATTCTAATTGATCAAATGCACAAGTTTTATATGATCAGATATTTTACTAAACAGGATAAAATAGCACAAAGAACAGCAAAGTGACATTTACACTTATTTACATATATTGACCAACACAATATACCAAGCGCAGCGGCAGCGCAAATAAAGAAATAAATAAGCCATAGTATGCTGAAAAGTACCAGAGGCCAGAAATTAAGGTTTGCAAGAAGTTTTGATAGAACAAAGTTGTCTTTTATTTCCTGAAGCAAATAAAAAATAACATGGCTTGGCAAATGATATGTTCCAATAAAGCGCAAAACTTCAGTAATACATTTGAGTACTCTCCTCCTATAACTTTTGCGTCTGTAAGGTAAAGTCCTACAAATGCATATTTAAATAAAGTCAAGTGCAAAAATAACAGTGTCCACACCTTTTCAGCACTAATTCTTCACTGCGCCACCGTTAGTAAAACCTGACAGTACTACCGTTAACGCTGGTGCAAGCTGTTATTAAAAATGGCATATTTTAAACACTAAGTACATCTCCTACATGGTTATTTTTTTATTTCTTTCATATCATCCTAAAGCCTCTTTCTACTTGCATAAAAAAATTGTAATTTAGATCAGTATCATGATAATTTATTTACTTATTTTCTAATTAATCATGATAAAACTATTCAACACTGTATAGTATATCGCATATTTAAAGACAACATAAATCACATTTGTTGCATATTTAATTTAAGGAGATGTGTTTTCTAAGTAGAATTCTGGTTTAGGAAATAATGTTATTGTCCCCGAATATAGCCCTGAATCACGGTCCGAGGAGCCGTGTTATGTCCAGTCGGTCCTGGTTGCACAGCCAAGAGAGCTGTCAGAAATCCTTGCGGTTCCCAGTCCGCATCTGTCGGGTCCTAGCCCCAAATCACGGTCCGAGGAGCCGTGTTATGTCCAGTCAGTCCCAGTTGCACAGCCAGAAGAGCTGTCAGAAATCCTTGCGGTTCCCAGTCCGCATCTGTTGGGTCCTAGCCCCGAGTCACGGTCCGAGGAGCCGTGTCCAGAGATGATGGTTTGCATTTGGGCTGCGAGTGGCTCAGGCCACCATAGTTCCAGATCACAGACCCGGTCACACTGTCTGGGCTTATTTCTGCGATAACTACCGGCTGCCTGCACATTATCCCTTACATAAGGAATAGTTCAAATAAGTTACCCTTTCAGTCGAATCACTTCGACGTTACATATGGGAACTCGCCAGAGAGACCAATTGCCTTTGAGCTCTTTACTAAAGGCCAATGAAACATTGGCGTGCACTGATTGCGCTCAGGTGCACCTCATCACCGTGTGAGTATAAAAGGGCACGCACCCAGTGCACCTGCAGCTTTTCCCTTCAGAGCCGTTGCTGTTTTGGAGCGGGAGATCCACTGCTGCGGTTTTCGAGTATTTTCGAAAAAGTGAAGGAAGGACCATTTGGAAGATCTGCTCTCTCGTCTGACAGCGTTTCTGGGCGGCTGTCAGTGGACCCTGCGGGCTGGTGGCCTTTTTCAAGACCGGCTGTGGCAGTCATCTGAATATACAGTGAGCAAAGAGTGCACAGAGTTGCCGCGATATGTCTTCCCTGGGCAACCAGGAGGAAAGAGCGAATTCTTTACAGTTAGTGAAGCATTCTGTAGCGGGATGTCGATTCAACCGTGCACTTCTGGGTGTGGAAGTTTCCTCACCTCTTCGGACGGTCACCAGCGCTGCCTGTCGTGTCTGGGCCGAGAACACGCTCAGGCGGCTTTCGTTGATGGTCAATGTGATGACCATGACCATGGCTACGCTGAGGACCCGCCTCTCATTCATGAGGCTCCTCTCGCGTCCTTCCCGTGGGAAAACGCTGGATCGTAGTCGGTTCACGTCTACCACGGCGAGGCGCCCGGGGGACCTCCAGGTGACTGTCCAAAATGCTTCGTCCGGTTCCGATACCGCACAGACTTCTGCGGCACCGCGTAGTCTCATGGTGCTCCCGGAGGAGACCGCTCCCCCCGTAACAGGGCCGAGTGTGTCCTTAGGAGCACCCCGAGAGATTGAGATGTCTTTTGCAGCATCAGAGGGTGAGTCTGATGGTGAGGCTGCCACTGCGCCGGGCAGGCGGACAGCTCCATCTTCAGCGGACACCGAGCTGTCAGGAAGGCTCCTTTAAACTGCTGCAGCAATCGGTCTACAGGTGCCCCGTGTGCCTGCGGCCTACCCTTCGCTGCTGGATGACTGGTTCCTGGGGGCTAGAGGTGCGGCACCGCCGTGCTCTCCCCGGGTTCCTTTCTTCCCGGAGGTGCACGAAGAGCTGACCAGGTTGTGGCGAGCCCCTTATTCGTCACGCTTGCGCCCAAGCCCATAAGGCCCTCACCACGCTCGAGGGGGGGGCAGCCAGGGGGTACGAGATGGTCCCCTGTGCCCGCGCAGAGCTGCTTCTAGCCTCGTCTCCCGTTCAAAGGCATGTAAGCTGTCGTCCGCTTGGCGAGCAAGGCTTATGGTGCTGCTGGAGAGGCTGCCAACGCCTTGCATGTCATGGCTACACTCCGAGTGTACCAGGCAAAAGCTCTGAAAGAGCTGCACGAGCGTGGGCCTGACCAAGGGGCAATGCGCGAACTCCGCGGTGCGACAGACCACGCTCTACGGGCGACGAAAGTCACAGCGCGAGCCCTTGGCCAGGTGATGTCCACTGCGGTGGTCCAGGAGCACCACCTTTGGCTAAACCTGGCGCAGGTGCCGGACACCGAGAAGGCTCTCGATGCCCCCATCTCCCAGGCTGGCCAATTCGGCGACACTGTCGGAGACTTGGCCCAGGAGTTTGCGGTAGTTCAGAAGCAGATGGAGGCGATGTCGCACATCCTGCCTCGGCAAGCACCCAGCTGTTCCCCGAGTTCTCCTCCACCTGCTTGATGCCGAGGGCGTCCCCCCGCGGCACCCAGAGAACCACCTGCTCGGGCTGAATAGGCAGCGAGACTCCGGAGAAACGCCAATCCAAAGTGTGCCACGGTGCCATACCCATCTCGGGACCCGATCGTGTAACCATCGCTGAAGCAGTCTCATATGTAACAACGTGGGTTATGTTCGGAACCTAGAAGTTTTGCAACCAGGCTATTTTGGGTCCCCATTGACTTTTATGGGAAATAAAAGGAAAAAAAAATACTATGGAGTTCAATGGTGACCCAAAACAGCCTGGTTATAAACCTTCTTCAAAATATCTTCCTTCGTGTTCGGCAGAACAAAGAAATTCATACAGGTTTGGAACCACTTGAGGGAGAGTAAATAATAATTTTATACTACTCCTTTTAGCACACATTAAAAAGTACACAAGTCAAACAATTGTATTTTAATAGATTTTTTATATTTTTTATGTTTTTAAGAAGTGCATACAAGAAGTGCAACAAATTAAAGAACATATAAAGTATTTGATTAAACTCTTACATTAAATACATGCTAAACAGCATGCGTTTAAGTATCTGAAAACACATTGCACTTGTGTTTTCTTTCAAAGTATATTATTTCGTAATAAATACTATTTTTAAAAGACAAGAGCACATAAAATGCTCTAACATTGCTGGTCAAACATTTTTATTTCCTGTTGTCTTCGGTTATAAATAATTTAAGTTCAAATAATTTAGTATTGCACATACTAAAGGTAACTACAATTCATAATTTCAAATAACCCTGAAGAAGTTTTTTGCATACGGTACCTATCACAGCTCACACCTGATTCTAAGCAAAAATGAAGATTTCCTGATTTAATCTTTACCTGACATAGGAAATGTATGATATCCATTGGAGGTATTTTGGAATGGTGTCAAAACTGACAAAGAAACCTGAAAACAGCAGCACAGGGATGGCTGTCACAGGGCCGACAAAAGTTGCTACCTGTCCAAAACACACAATACTGCATCATTACTAACATTAGGTAGAAAAAAATATATATATTAATTTTCTATTTTACTGTGTATTGATAATGAGGCAGATGGTTCACATGATATCAAGCGTATTGAGGTGTTTACTTGTAATGACGTGGATGCTGCTCCTATCAGCAGCCCCAGTGACTGTGCAACCAGTGACGTGAGTGTCCCTAAAGCCAGGAAAAGTATGAAGCGAACTGCATCTGAAGGTTGAGATGTCATCCAGTACACTATACTGCAATAGGCCACTGGGAATACAATCTGTGAGGAAGAAAAGACTGCGCATTATGCTTATGTGAATATTAATCCATAACATTCAAGGTGGAAAATTTGATTAGTGACCTTGGAATGTACTCCTTCATAAATTGTCTTCATTCTTCCACTAGTAACTAGAAGACATTTGTGATTTCTGCTCAAAGGCTGCTTTATGTAATGTTGCAGCAGGATTTGTCTAATTTGGGCGAACAGTGATTTGACCTGAAAAGCAAAGCTGCTTCGAGCTCTAATAACGTGTTTAAGCCATAACCAACTTAGTGTTCTCACTTTTCTGCGTTTTGTACCATTTATAAACTGAGGAAAGCCTGCTGTAAATCTCTTTCTTATCCACTTTGTGAATCTTGTTGAGCACAACAAACAAGCATGCAACTTTTTTTGTTCCATGTTACCTGAAACGGGACGTCTGCCATCGTTTTGGCCAAGTAGTACGCCTTTAGGCTGTACCAGTAATTTAGATGTTCTCTCAGAAAGACGCCCATCTCGAGAGGAACTGTAATTACAATCAGAACAGATGAGCAAGGATAGCATGTTATTAACAAGGTAGCAAAAGTTGTAAAGAGTTGTAAAGTTGTAAAGAGATTTTTACACAAACTCTATAGACTCACATGTGAGGACGGTGGGCATCAAAGCTGCAAACATGAGGAACAACATTGAGAAGAACAGGAACCCAGAATTGCTAAGAACCTTCTTGGCCTCGTTGCCAATGCCCAGATATAAAAGTCCAATCAGAATCCCAATGCCAAGATGAGACATGATGCGCAAATGAGTCAACACCTAAACCGAGAAAAATCATGTTCAAATCAAACTTATGTTCCTTCTGTTTTCACTTTCATGTGTCAGTCAGTGCTGAATGGGTTCTCAATTGCAGCTTTAGTTACTGAATGTGAAAAAAAATATGAATTTAGGGAGCAATGAGGATGTATTTTGTTTCATTCTAACTTGAATCTGAGTGGAATTGAAATATAAAGAAATCCTGCTGTAAAATGCTACAGTATATGTGTTATGTGTGCAGTTTCTAAAATATGTTGCCATATTAATACATATTTAATATATTATTATTTATAAATGTGCATGAATACATCAATGTATGAAAATAACAATTTGCATTCCATTTATGCATAATTCATTATTTGTAATAATATTTTTAGTAACCACGATAGAACACTAAACATTAATATACAGGTCCTTTTAAAAAAATTAGCATATTGTGATAAAGTTCATTATTTTCTGTAATTTACTGATAAACATTAGACTTTCATATATTTTAGATTTA
>JAUMHQ010000074.1:202530-213173 GCA_032361165.1 Enteromius paludinosus
GCTACATACCTTCTATGTACATATCAGAGAACAATTTAAAATATTCTCTCAATGCATTCTATGGCACCTTTAAAATACATTAATTTTATAAGTTTGTTGGTTAATTGTTTTTGCTGATTAGACTTTATGATGAGTGGATATCAGGATATGCTGTCACATTATACGGCTTTATCAAAATGGAAAAACATACCTTTATAATAAACACTATCATTTATAAAACTGAAATGTGGTAACTTGCGGTAACAACCTGAGTGGTTTCAAACCAACATGCACCAATTTCGCTGGAAACAAATAAAACATACCATGCACAAATTGCAATTTAACATTATTTAGTGTATTATAACAATCATGTTTTAATACCTGACACACAAGTTTAAATAGAACATTAATTTGAGTACATTTTACCATAAATATTTAAAAACACAATGAAAGTAATAAATACATGTAAAGATGCACTTAAGTCCTGCTCTATCGTTCAGCTGATTCCAGTTCACATGTAAATTCCTATGCATTTTCAAATCAACATTCAAAACACTACTAAAGTATATACTTTTAAAGGACATTTTCACAGGGTTATATGGCCTCTCTTGTTCAATATGTAAGGTGCTGTAGAACAGTTTGCTATAGGAAAGCAGTAACACTATTAACTAATAATGTGTTGCTAATTGAGGGTAGGTAAGCAACTAGTTAATAGTAAATAGTGTTCCCTAATCTAAAGTGTGTTACCATGATAACTCATGCTTTTATGCAGCAAAAAAGAGGACATCCACAGGATGACCGATTATAACCTGTTATTTATCCAGTAGCTGAAGCTGAGATGCTAATCCATTTGATTGCGGTGGCTGCCAGCTTAATTGGATTGTGCTTACAATCCGTCAGAGCAATACACAAACACCTCTGACCTTCCCCGTCCTCTTTTAGAGCAGGATCCCAGGGCTACTCCCTCTCCCTGTGCTCTGTAGTAACCCCAAAAATGCTGAAACGTGCATCAATCTATTTCTGAAGTGGCACAGTCTCTAGGTGAAGCCAATTGCTTAGCAAATGACAGCAGGATGGTTTTGCTTTGTGCACCTGATGTGCAGCATGTGACTGAAGAGAAAGCTATTCCTGGCCATGAGGGACACAGAGGTTACTTTGAGTCATGAGCATGTGTGCAAGAAATCGAAATACTATAGAAAAACATGCTGTGGAATTATATTACGGTTTCTTTTGCACCAAAAAAGAACTTTGCACTTTTGTACTCATGTTGCGCTGGGTTTAATCAGATGAGGCATATGCTATGCACATAACTATAATCAAATCACTTGGCAAACACAAATTTGTGCCCTGGGGTTAAATTTCAGTTTGACCAGTAGGCCTATTCAAATGAATACTCACATTCCCATCCTACGCAACCAAATTATTTAGAGCATCAGTAATGTACTTAACATTCTATGCTGATTTTAACATTCTATGCTGACACTTTCCAATGATTATGGTTCAAATGTTTCCCAAGATGTTTCATGTGTCCGCCCAGCTGTTGCACCTATTAATCTTGATTTTCATGTTGGTCTGAATGAAAATGCAGATTCATTCCTCACCACTCGGTGCCGCTTTTGGAGCGGTTAAAGCTCGCAAACACTGCTTTAAATGAAACTGATCAATCGAAGGAGGGGATTGGAAAAATGAATCGTTGAACGACTCGTTTGGGAGTCGTTGAAGAAGTAAGGGAAAAAAAAAAAATGCATATTATAAGAAAATTGAATGGGAATTGGGTATTGTATTTTTCAGTGATACATTTATTTTTTTAATGACTTGAATGTTGTCTATGCTTCATATGAATGCCTTAAACTTGCAAATGCAATCTTATGGTGTGTGGGTTGCTTCTCATGCGACCAACTCATCAATGCTGAATTATGCCTGGATGTCGTGGCTACAATTTATCGCAAAATTATATACAGTAACTTCTAAATCTATTTGTTACAGTCCATGTTTAGTGCCCTCTTATCTACTTGGGAAAGAGCTTGGCTTCCTCATTCACTGCTTCCTTTCAATATCGATCCAAATGTGCAATTCAAAACAACACTGCTGTAATGCTAATGTTACAAGCAGCTATCTTGGCCTATGACCTATGAAGGGGTAATTGAGCCATCAAGCTATTAGCCCTGCCTGGCACACACTTCACTTTCTCCCATGCAGCTATTACAACACTAGAGATCAGTCGAGGTTAAATTCCCAGAGGAGCAGGAGAGGGACCACAGGGTTCACTTTGCTCTTTTACATGCTTCAGTAGCCTGGGCATAGACATTATTTTCTGTGACATTTTCACCCATACAGGAGGTTACTCAAGGCTGTGCGAGGTTCTTTAAGGGCTTTTAAATGCTATTAAAAGCTCAACTCACGCAGATATTGTACAAAATATTGTTTCTAGGAATAGCAAAGTACACAGCATAAACGTTTTGGTACCACTTTCTATTAGGTGGATTTAACTACTATGTACTTGCATTAGAAAATAAGTACAATGTAGTTATTGTGTTCATGTTGCATTGCAAAACACCTGCTATGGAGGTGGAATACAGGTATAGGTTAGGGACAGGTTTAAGGTTGGTAAGTAAGGAATAGGTCAACAGTGTAATTATAAACGAAATTATTAAGAATTAAGGCATTTTTTAAAATAAAGTACAAAACGATTATTTAAATGTGTACATAGAAGTTAAATTTCAACATAATGTGCGTATATTTATTAGGAGTCATTAAACACATATTAATGCCTTATTCTACATCCTTAATCATATCCTATACTTAAACGTAACAATTACATTACCAACTATTAATAAGCAGCAAAGTAGGAATTTATTTCTAAAGTGCTTTATTATATAGGTTTTAAGTTAACAACTTTTTATTAATCCCATTTTAATCCAAGGGGCAGTTAAAGTAGCGTAGCAAGCATCATATAACTAACTCGATAACTCCACTAATTCACAATTGCATAAATTAAATTGACTAAATGTGCTTTTTACTCTTTTGTCTAGCCTTTCAAATAATAATAATGAACAAATATATTACAAAACAACAATTTAAGAATATTTACTTAACACTAAACATTTTTTAAATATACTTACGCTATACCAACAAACCACAATTTAACTAAAAATAAGTTTGAATCAGGCATGTATTTCGTACTGTATAAATAAATGCAGCCTTGCTGAGCCGAAGATATTTATTTCGAAACAATAGAAGATATTACAGATTACAAATGGAACACTATTTATGAGTGTTGTAATAAATGTATTAATACAGCTGCTGTTGTAATTATTATTACTATTATCGTCATACGTTTCTTATTTTATTTTAAAAATGCATGAAAATGTTACCTAGCAGTTGACGAGGAACAGGAACGAGGAGAGATGTCCCAAATGGTGCACTATGTACTATGCACTCAATCGTATTTATGCTGCATTCCAGGCAACCTGTGTTTTTCCAACAAACGAAACAACAATGGCAGCTCCTACGAATGCAGTGTTTATGCAAGTGTTACACTAAGTAAAAGGTATAACAGTTTCTCTTGCCTTATGCACCATTTTTCCTCAAATAAGCAATTAGCACCTTTGTTGATAAAAATGATTGTATATAAACATAAGCCCTGTACGGTCCACCACACTGGTTTGTTTACATCCAGCTACTGTAATTCCATGTGCTAGTGTTTCAATTACCTGAAACACTACAAAGTCATGAGTTACAGGCTCAAAAACCGGCCTGCAATGCAGCATTAGTATTGTTCCAAATGGAATAATAACATTTTATTTTTTACTAACCAAAAATTCAACCCTTTTAAACGCTACGTAAAAAAGCTGCGACCGTTGAGTTCATGAAGTATCCAACATTCCACTCTTAATTTTACCGGGTATTTGAAGTGCACTTTTTCTCTTTGGCATTTTTAGTGTGAATGCACTACTCACACTGTTTATACTACAAATGTAGTGCACGAGCACGCAATTTAGGGCACAGCTTTGGACTTTGAACCCTGGCTAATATATATAATATGGGACTTTAGGGACTTTAACGCGTTAATTTAGATTAATTAATTACACAAAAATGGTTGAGTAAGAAGAAAAAAAAAATAACTCTGTGCTGACCAAATGCCCATAAAACAGCTATGAATTTGTGGTCTTTGACAGATGGGTTGTGACAACACCTGAAGCAGATTGATCACTCCTGCGGATTGCACTATTAAATATTCAAGATACAATCATTGGCAATGAATCCATAATGTGAGTGCTCAAATTATAACACCACTTACAATATTTGGAGGAAATTAGGTCATAGAAATGTCTAAATATAGCGATCAAGACATTTATCAATGGCTATGTCTCACATACACTTTAATGTTCAGGGTCAAGCCCAAGCACCTAAACATGCAAAATAGCAGCAAAGGTCAAGTTGCAGAACAAGTAGAATAAAGTAAATAATGAATGGGCTCAACTGAATGTCTGCATGTTGACCCTTCCCAGATACTGTGCATTGGCCTCCAGGGGTTTATAATCATTAGAATGCAATTTACATGGCAAATGTTCTGTAACTATTAGTGCTGACTAACAATAGATTGTGATTAATTACATGCACTGTGTAACAGGAATAATCCCAAAATGAAGTCATTCCTGAAGTCAACAATCTACATCCAAGATATTCTGAGAAGTTACCTAGCGACAGAGCAACATGCCTCCTCCACAAGCATTGCTCATTAGCAGCCTCATCTTCACAAGTGCACAGCTGATGGTTTCATCCTGTTCCAGCTCGCCCTCAGCTCTCAGCAGAGGTTACTGGAGTTTATTGACCGACAGTAACCGGCTGCTGGCAGTGCCTTTGCTCGTTCTCTCTTTCCTCTAAGTGTGGATTACAAAGATTTGTTAGACAGCTCAGGCCCGGTTTCCCTTGCAGTCGAGTGATAACAAACACGCTGAAGTTGCCCATCACTCTTTATAGCTTTTTAGTGAAACTAAGCTGTTGATAGCATGTCAGACAGACTTTCTTCAAGTCATCATGCCAAAAAATTATGTATTTTCCTGATACATTTGCTACGAATGATGCCTCTGTGAACATTATCCACAAAATAAAAGTGACTATGTTTAAAACATCATTACTTCTGCAGTACGGAGTATGTATATATGACTTTCCTATATGCATTAAATACCTGATTGTGCTGCTATATTTGCCATAATGTGCAGTGCACAGCAAAGCACAAGGCACTCAACCTGACCATTCATTTCCAGAGTCTATGAAAATCAAACAGTTTTCATTTGACACACAAGATCATTCTTTTAAAGTACACTTTTTATTTTATGTTTCAACTACTCCCCTGAAATTATATACTACCTTTAAGTCAAATAATTCTCAGTGAATGGAATAATGCTCCAGCCTACATTGTTTTAGCACCGAAAATGAAATTTCACTCTGAAATGAACCTTTATAGAAGCATGATGGTTGATGCATGCAATTTCATGCAACTCGAGATTCGCTTCACGTAGATTTAAACGTATGCCCTCATAGCATTTGGATTACTTACCATATAAAAGAAGTTATGTTTAAAATGCATATCTATATTTTAAAGCATACATTTAATGCATTTCAATTATACATTCATATCCAATAAAGAAGTTTCTGTTAACCTACTTAGCTGCACCAAATGGCATTACATAGCACATGAGCTGACAATAACACATTAGCTGCAGAAATGCTTCAGCCGTGTTGTTCAGCCCGAGGTTCTGAAAGCTCTGATCGCTGGTGTAGTCTACAACAGCACAAAACATCAGCCCTGTCCACATCTGCTCCATCCTTCCACTGTGTTTTCTCCCTGATCATTTCATGACAGGATCCTTTGCCGGTCCAGACCATTTGCTGGCTGTGCTCCGAAGCTAAATGCATGATATGAACTAAGGCAGGGCTGTGTGTTGAGCATGCTGTTCTTTTTGGAGAAGGACAGAGCGCTGATGGCAATCTAAGAGGATTGAACCAAAGTCGATGAGTGAGCCTCCAGAACGTTGAGCCAGTTGGCTATGGGACCTGGACTTATGTATATTTCATGACACGAAGCGACACTGGAGTGTGGCACTGAAGTTTCACTGGAACTTGCTTCTGTACTTCAGGCAAAAGTTTCCACATTTTAAACTTATTCCCAATGCAGTACAATTTTCATGACAAGTTCAAACTGACTTCAAGAGGAATAACTCAACCAAAAATGAAACTTTTTCTCTCTTGTCATGCACAACCTACACACAGTTATATAGGAATTTTCAGGTCACTAAAAAAGGACATATGAAATAGTCTATATGATAACAATATATATATATATATATATATATATATATATATATATATTTTTTTTTTTTCTAAATAAGCCTGACTAAGCATTCATTCATTCATGGCAGAGAACCACAAAATGGAACATTTCAGAGAAAAATATTCCAGTAAATAAAACTAAATTATATTTTATTAATTATATTAACTACATTTATTAGAATCAAATTTCAAAATATAATAATAATAATAAAAGTGCTTATATTTAAAAAACTAATAAATAAATACAACTCAATCCAAATAGGGCTAAACAGAAAGAAAGAAAATACAGCTCTATAAGATATATTTAAGAGGCGGTGCAAGATTTCAACCTGTCAGGTCGTCATCTGGCACAATGATGAAATTAAATTAATCAAACATTTGTTTAATTTTGCTTTCTAAAGACTAGCCAGAAATCATACGATTTATCTGGATGTCTGCATTAATTCATGCATTTGCCCTTCTGGATAAACACCTCTGTTTCATTATAATAAGAAGAATATACAAACTAAGCGCTAACACATTAACAGCTATTCATTGTTTTTACCAGAAGGCCTAGGTCACACTGAACAGTGAAAGAACGCATCCAAAAATACTTCTGAGTTATAAGGGAAAGATGACAAAAAGTAGTAAAAGGAGGATGTAGACAGCCCATCTCTGGAGCTGAACTCTGCTCAGGATTTACTGCCAGTGACAAAGCTGCGGCTTCTGCTGAACATTTGCTGTGTCCAAGAAACTTAAAATCAAATTACAATCCAGATGGTGAGCCTAATGAAGACATCACTGCCCGTCAGTTAAACCCTGCTCCTTAAGGTAAAAGTAAGAAGAGCACAGCCGAGGCGAAGCAGACAGCTGGACTGTTATGTCAGCCATAGTGCTTAATTAATGAGTTATACACGGAGCCATTTCAGGATAACATCCATTGAAAGGGACACTTTTGGAGCCAAAGACTAAAGACACTCTTGGTGAAATCCATGCTCTCTATATATCAGTTGACAGTTTATGTGTATTCGCACACCAAACTGTATCAGGAACCATTCCCACCGAAATCAATCCACTTCCCAGAATATTTACAATTTCAACCAATACATCCTTAATAACTTAAATTAAAATATATATCAAGTTGTTTGATTCATGCAGAAATGACTTATTTATTACAATCAGTTTGAAACATTTGTAGTTCTTATACTTACTTTTTAGTATGTTAGTCAACAAATCAAAATAAATGCCTCTTTAAAGCACAACAAAATGATTAAAACTGCAATTTAAAATGTACTTTAAATTGCATAGTCACACAGCATCGAATCTTAGTTTCAATCTTTATGAAAATCCTGGATCGAAGTGTGCCTTGTTTGTAAACCAATCCAAGATAAAATTAAGAGAACAATGGACCAAGTTCTTATCTGTTTCTTCATTAGCAGTGAAGTTAATTTCTAACGCTGGGATCAGAAGGAAGGCAATGCAAAGACAATTTTTCCACAACATTACCTTTTCCAGTTTGAATATTATCAATCCATATGTGAATCGGTGGGCGGGGCCAAATTAACTGCTGTAGGAGTTAGTGGGAGGGGTTAAACAAGCAGTGTAGAATCAGTGGGCGGGGCTAAACTGGGAGTGATGCGGAATCAGGGGGAGGGGCTAAACAAGCAGTGGCGTAGAATCAGTGGGCGGGGCTAAACAGAGTGATGCGGAATCAGTGGGCGCGGCTAAACAGGTAGTTCTATAGAAGGCGGTTCTTATCCACACTATTGCATCATAGTAAAGAACACTCATGTCAACTGCCTATGTCATAGTATAGGTCTCTCCCTTTAAGTGTTTTAAGAAACAGTCATGAAAGTGTGCTCTCATCATGTACACTTAAGAGGCCTTTTATTTTAATGAATATAATTTGCAGTATGATTTTTATTTTAAATTACACTATAAGTGCACATTCAGCACTATTAAGACGTCTCGGACATATTCACAAGGGTCTCTCTGAACTCATTTGAATATTGTAGTAAAACCTGAATAGTAATTATTTCCCTTTATGATATTTACATTCAAATTACATTTGCAGTGTTTCTAGGATTCAAGATCACACTTTACCTTTTTTTCTCCACCACGGTCCTTCAGGAACTGAGTACGAGAGGTCTTTGAATTCGATGTTGACCGCGGGTCTGCGGGGGAGATAGGAAAAGCGCTGGGCCTCAGTCAGGTGGTTCTCTACTTTTTTCAGGTGTCCGTGTAACAGCGGCGTCTGCTGACTGCCGACGTGACTGGACATCAGTTCATCGATAGACACGCACACGCTTCTGGGGTCTAGCATGAGATCTGGAGGTCCATTTGTATTCTGAGGGCGGACAGACAGAGCGCTTATGTAACACACTGCAACCCAGAGGGAAAAGACCTGAGGAGTTTGTACAGAGGACGGAAAACTCTCTGCTGACAAACTTCAAGACATCAAGCATTTTATCAGAAGTCACACTGAAAAAGTGTACAGTAAAGACGAAGATCCAAGAACCTGTGATACTTTTTACAGAATTATATACAAATAAAGGTACTGTAATATACAAGTGTAACATGTTTATCTTGCATTTATACATGCATGTATGTGTTTGACATATTCATAATAAAAAGACACAGTATATAAACAAAACCTTTAATTTGGATGTAGTTAATCATTTGACAACACTAATATCTATACAAATAAATGAAATAAAAAATAAATAAAAATAATAAAAAATTCTCACTGATCCCAAACAGCAACGTGTATAATAACACACTATTTTATATCTATAACCTCTAAATTATTAATCTCATTATATCAGCGTATGAGCAGTGGTTTAATCACAGTATTTCTTGGCTAAACCACATCTGTGTTGTACAACAATATTTCCATGGTATATTTTAAAGCTCACCATTGCTCTCTAACAACATCATGATGGTTCAAGACAGTATTTTTGTAACAGAACTCTGAATTCACTTGATTGTTTAATAAAATGCACGTTAGGTTTGCAAATGTATTATTAGTTCATCAGTGAAACGCATGCTAAATATAAAGAGAGACGACCTAATCCGTCTCCCTCAGGCCACAGAAAGCAGATGAGGTTACTCTCGGACAAAGCTTATTCTAAGCTCTGGGAAAACAGTACTGCCCAAATGTCAGTTTAATGCAGTAATGTGTTTTTCATATCAAAACTCTATGATGTAATATAAGCATGTTTAAATCCACATCCTCGTCACATATGCAATTTTAATCATTCCAAATGTAGAACATTTTTATTTGGCAAACTAAAGTCGTGCAGTATATATGACAACAGGAAAATACATTGATATATAAAGTCGTCAGAGAGGGTTACTCTAGTTCATTTGAACATTTATATGCAGCTTATTAAGAGTATGTGTAGCAAATATTAAATCTGATTATTAAATAATAGACAAAAAAAAAACATTATAAATGAAATAAATTGTTTAAATACACGCTAAAACATAATCTTACCATTATGATGGAGTTGGTCACTGTAGTGTTGTTGACTGAAAAGGCTGCCATAAGACATGCCATTCCTGTAAAACGTGCTGCGACAGGCTCCGGCTTCGGTCAGAGCAGTGAGATGTAGCATCTGTTTGGTCCTGAGCTCTCCGTGAGTCCTCCACGCTCTCCTCGCCTCTGTTATTGTTTACACGCGAGCTACCTGCGTGCGGTGTTTAGAGGGTGACGTCACAGCAGCGGCGTCGCTCCGCGCCGCGACACGATGCGTTTTTGCGATTAAACGCAACGCACCGGAGATGTCTGCCAGGCGCGTTTTAAAAAGCTGAACTGATTTGACAAAACGAGACGGGAGATGCAGATGTCACGTGTGACTATATTCGGACTATAATAATTATTATTAGTAGTAGTATTAATATAAATGTATATTCCAAATATAGTTAGTAGCCTACTCTATGCATTAATAAAATAATTTATATAATTTAGCATCTCATTATATATATGCTATTATGTATAATATACTGATTTGTAAATTATTGAGTATATCAGTTCATTAGCCAGAGCTTTTAAACAGACATTAAACACAGCCAGTGCACTGCTTAACTTTTTATTGTGCCAGAATACACAGAGAACTGGTTTAACCCACTCACTCCCTCTGGTGGCTGATTACTGAAAATTACATTTTATTGGCAGAGAAGCGAACAGCCACAATCATACTCGTTGTATGTTTACTCATTTTATTGTCAGGAATCAATTTAAATTATATTAAATAAATAATACCACCCAGAGGCGCCGCTAAGGGGGGGAAAGTTGGGACAATTCTAAGGGCCCACGCCCTTTAGGGGCCCCCAGAGGTCTGCTTTAT
>JAUMHQ010000074.1:218010-238241 GCA_032361165.1 Enteromius paludinosus
TTTCATTCTAGGGTCAAATTCTAGGGTTGTAAATGGACCTATAAAACCGTTTCTGGGCATTTTTTCCCCTTACCTAAGCTACATACCTTCTATGTTCATATCAGAGAACAAGTTAAAATATTCTCTCAATGCATTCTATGGCACCTTTAAGTCTTATCTCAGCCTTTAACATCAAGTATGCCGCTGTGTAAATGCATTCATTTCACCTCGGAGCTGTACGAGATATGGTGTGGAAATACACTCAAAGGCTCAGAAATAAAGTTACAAAAGCTGTCACATGTGTGGTAACGTTTCAAAAGATACATGTTTGGACCTAAAAGGATTGATATCTGAACCTAGTATGTACAAATGTGCGAAAAGGTACCGCCTTAGTGACAGCTTTCATACCTTTATTTCTGAGAATGCAACTGGCACTTCAAAAGCACTCCTGCGCCACCTTTGCAGTACAACTAATATTAAACTAAATGTTCAAACCATTTTTAAAGTCTGGCAAAACTCTGGCTTGTACATAGTATTTTACTGTTGATTAATGAGCAGTCCCTGTTAAATACATTAAATACAAATTTACTTTCTATTTTTTATTAATGTGAATAATATTGCAATAATCTTGTCCGGAAATGTTTCCTCTGAATCTGAATTTTTGACTTGAAAAAGAGTACAATTGGGGAAAACAAGAACAAATCAGATCTGGCAAAAGTTGCTAAAATAAAAAAGATTGACATCAGAACAAAAATGTAAAAATGCCTTTATTTTTTTGTTGTTTAATGACGGGCACATACAATATGGGTAGCTGAAGCAGTATATCATTATACAAAAATGCTAGTAACCATTTGCTGAGTTCAGCGTGCCTAATGTTTCACAATATGGAGATGTACAATATGCAGACGCACTGTTCTTTCAAAATAAATTAGAATCTACTTGAAAATGCTTGTTGACAGAACACAGAACGCATTTCACTCCTGAGTGTGAAAAACAGGTCAAAACTGATCCAGAGCTCCAAAAAAAAGAAAAAGGGAACATTAAACGATTATCCCTGGTTTAAGCTTAAATGGCCGAACACAAAAGTATCAAAGCAGCAAAGGATCAACGCAACAGATGGACTCAGTCCCTTTGTGGACTCACAGTCACTGTCACTCAAGGCCTAAACTAGTTCAATCCAGAATGGGAAATAAAATTAAATGCAGATGGAAAAGATATTTAATAAGGCTCGGGACAAAATATACATCTACACATCTTCACAAGGCGTCATGAATTGTGGGAGAACTAATTAAGTCACCTCCAAAAACACTCCTACAGTAAGGAGAGACTTATTCTGCTTTATGAAAATATAAATATCCTCCCAACACCCAAAAATCGTCATGCAAACTTCTCGTGATTACGAGACAAAGATCAAAAACAAACATAGACCAAATGTCATTTTTGGGTGAACAGCTTTAACTAAAATGATACTGTAGAACACTGTTGTTTTCTCTTCCATGCTATTGTAAAAATATCTGGACTTTTAATAAGAGCATTACAATGAAACGCCAAACTGAAGTTGCATAAAAAAAAAAAAAAAAAAGTGTTAACAAAAAAACACTGTGTGGACCTTATTTAATGTGACAGATGCGAGCTAAACTCTGATAGCATAGCCTGAATAACATCCCAAAATAATGTTTCATCCCACTAAAGCCACCGTTACTGCGTGTGCCGAGTTGATGAAGGCCGCTGCCGCCAGTTTCTGCTAAACATTACTTTGTCTTCTTGTCTGTGGCCAGTGAGTCGTGAAGCCTTGAGACACTTTTCTCATATTGGTCCATCACCAGCGTCCCGTTCTCATCGAAGAACGCCCCGACTGACTTCGTAATCTCCAGCTCCCTCGACTGCTTGGTTTTCCCATTGGTGAAACTGATTCTTAAAGTGTACTGGTCATCAAACCTAAACGGACACAAGTGAGTGAGTTGCAAAAAAAGAAATGCAGAATTGTTTCTCTCTCTCTCTCTGAAGAATTCCTTTGCTGTTCAGTAACTAATGCACTTCGTAAAATACAGAAGTTAAACATTTGTGCTTAGAGGTGTGTTCTACCACCTAGTGCTGTGAAACACTGCAAAAAATTTAATCTTGATATTTTGGATAATTTTAGGCAATATTGTGAGTATAAGTTTTAATGATGCTGCCATGGATTAGGCCTGCCAGTAGGTGGCACCACACTCCTGCCTCTCATTGAATCATTAGTTTAAAGGCCGTGTAAAGTCAAATTAGAAAATTGTTTGTAAACTCATTATTGATGTTAGAAACTCATCGCTGATATATGTTACAAAAACTGAGAACTATATAGTACTTAATGGTGGAGTTAAACAGTTTTTCATAAGCAGGATTTATTGGGCGGGTCTAAATCGTAAACTCTGTGCCAATGGAGCCACCAAGCACTGCCCCTCCGGCCAAACTATAAGAGCTGTGTTGGACTTGAAGCAGCACTGACTGACCGCTGTGTGACATCAGTACAGCGAGAGCTATAGACAGCATACGCTCATTGTGCTTTGAATCGCTCCCGCGGTACTTTGATGTCAAACACTGATCGTTCTGCTGTTGCTGCTTCAAGTCGAACACGCTAGAGCGCATAAGCGTCACGTCCGCCCAAGCGTCACAAACACCTGTCTGTTTGTTTTTTATCTTTCAAATTTGGCTGGGTGGTTAATAACACATTTTTCTGTGGTGTGACAAACTCAGAACACCCATTTAATATTGACTTTACACGGACTTTAAACTATTTGTCCAAACGTGCCGAGTAATCGTCAAAATACTGGACGTGGCATATTCCAAGGACAAAACCCATGAAACACGAGTCTCAACCCTCACTTAGAGTTTTGTTGTCCACACATATTCAAGAAATTACAAAGATTAGATTGTGTAGTAAAACGTTAAAACAGTCATCAGGCTGCTGGCGCTACTTTGTGCTGCGAAGATGAACGAAGGTCTTATGGGTTTGGAAAGACATAAGGGAGAGTAATTAATGACAGAATAAATTTTTTTGGGCGATAACATTTTTTTTTGATCAATAAAAAAAAAAAAAAAAAAAAAAAAAAACCTTTTAAGGCTAGACGAGAGCCGCCAGATGTGATCTGGGTCCATGCCAGCTGGGTCCTTCTGCATGGCCACGAGGAAGATGTTCTTCTCTTTGTAAGAGGTGTAAAGGGTCAAAATCCCCATCATTATGAAGTATGTGTGGATCTGTTAAGGATAAGAACTGAAAGCATGGCTAAGTTTATATGCATTTACAATATCAAACCTCCAATCATCTCCATTCTGTTTGGAGTTTGCTCAGTAAAGGATATGAAATGACGCAGCAAGCCAGAACAGGTTTGGACTCTGGGAACGGGTGCAGGTAATCCCAAATTAAAGCTACAATGGCGAAAAGGCAGGAGACCGTGCAAATGAACAGACGTCCATCAACTAAGTTGAAAGACTCAACGTAGCCATATTTTTCGATCAGAACCTATGGTTGAAACAGAAAGGTGATCAATTTAAATCTCATCTAAAATTTACTACAAAAAGAAAAAAATAAATAAATACATGCAAACAAACCACATGCACAATAGAATATTTTCTATATGTTATATATAGTAGCACAAGTATAGATGCACCGATTGACCAGCCAGTGATTGGAATCGGACGATTTTTTCTCATGAGTGGCCTGGATGCCAGTGACATCACTGTCACGCACACACTCACAGCTAAAGCCATTGGTCTTGAAGTTTCGTAGAGAAATGCACTCTGTGTAAACGGTGAATGATAATGTGGGTCATGCCAGATGAGTCAGTGTGTGAGAGACAGCTCACAAAGTAACTTACAGATATATATTTATAGTGCGGTAGGAGGAAAAAAAGATATTTAAGTGACATAAAAACACAAAATATTGGCTGTTTTTTGCTGCCGTAAATAGTTCAGATCAAAAGCCACAGTAGAACTGTTATGCTTTTCTTTTGGTAAAAATATATTTCAAATATTAATCTTATAAAATTATTTATGCATTTGAAATTTTGCAGAGTGTAAATGCATTTATGGCAGCTCAGCTTCATCAAACTGTGTGTAAACGCATCGAACGCCACCTCAGACGCGGCCTCTGTGTTTCCTGCAGTAGAAAGATAAACGGTAACATCTCTACAGTTTCTAATTATTCTAACTAAATTAACTGAAACAAAGTAAAAATTCTATGAAAAGATGACACATTTAATTAGGTTTGGACAAAAATGAAGTGGGAAATAACATCTGTTTTGGTAAATCCAGTTACAGAGCACTCTATTGTGATATAGTTTAAGTGAGAGAAAATCTCCAACTTAGTGCAGATTGGGGGAAAATTAATGTTTAATCATTTCTTTGACTATGTAAATAATGTTTCCATTGAAATTAGCAGATTTTTGTCAATTATAGTTCTCGCAATCAACAAAAAGAATCAGAAATCGTCCAAGGAAACGGCAATCGGTGCATCTCTAGTTTTTACCGTATGTTTGATCAAATAAATGCATTACAATTATTTATTCTACATACTAGTGCTGTGAAATTATTAATCATAAACAAAATAAGTTTTTGTTTACATAATGTGTGTACACTTTGCATATTTCTTAGTATATATACATTTTTTTTTTTTTTAATTATAATAATACTACACACCTTCTTAGCTGCATCATCTAGAGAGTTCTTCACCGCTGCACCGTCCCATTTGTCAATCTTGACTGGCTTCTCATCAATCCTCCACTGAAATCAAGGAATGAATCGAGTTACACTCCAGAGACACACCATTTCAAAACTACTTTTACCATTTGCATATTTGCAGGAAAGATAGCCATGTAAACTAAACTTAGTTTGAGCTGGGCTGGATTCACAGGCATAAAGTGAATTATAGTTATCAGTCCTGAGTCAGTTTGAATTGAATGCGATTATAGATGATGATAAACTGCTAAGACAATCCCCACTACTGGAGCTTAAACCTTTTAATGAATCCCTTAAAATGTTATGTTATTTACAAGTTCTCAGTTCAATGAATCCTTTGGGGAATCTAACATCAGCAAGTCATTACTGTCGGCCACGTCAGACTCTAAAAGAGACTGTTTTGTGAAACAGGAACCTGAGAACAACTGACTGGATGTAAGAACACAAACTGTTAAAAACACATTTGCAACAAGAACACAGAAAACAAACGGTGGGGAAAAGGATTTGTAAAAAGCAAGGGTAACCGTTGGGTTGCATTTATAAAGCTTGCATAAAAGTGCATGCAAAATAGAAATGATATGGTTGGTAGCCGTCAGACAGGTTACTATTTTCATTTTTATATCATTTAAAAGCGTGTGCATTTAAATACATTTACCCCGGTTTCACAGACAGGGCTTAAGCTAGTCCCAGACTAAATTGCATGTTTGAGCTGTCTCAGATGAAAATATCTTGCTCTGACGATTTTTAAAACGTGTCAGTGTCATTGTTCTGTGTTAAGATGCACACCTGTAATATTTTCTTATAAGGCATTTTTGCAAAAGTTGCTTAAATATCTTAATTTAACTAATGCCTAGTCCTGGGGCCTTAGTGTTTTATTTAAAACATATGTTAAACCTGATTTTCTGATCACATTAAATAACTTATAGCCAGAATGCAAAAAATCTTGCGCATTTTAATATGCATGTTGAATAAATGACGTAAAAGACAATTAGAAACATCTGCACGTCTCAAATGCGAATTAAGGCACATTTGACATCAGCTTCCTCGTTTCTAACACCATATGCTAATGTCTTCCCGCTGAAGATGATGGTGAGGATGAGCATGACTGAAACTTATGTGCAATGTTGTGAAATCTCCCCTATCTACGCATGTAAACGACATCAAAAGGTTTTAATATACACGCTCATTCAATAATATACCAATGCACAATGTGCATCAATTTGTACAAGTTTGCGTTTTGGCTTACACGCAAACAAGAGCCACGGTCGCATTAACAATCCGATTAACGACCGCAAAAGACAAAATATATATAAATAAATATAACGTATATACACATTTCTGCTGGACTCGAAGAGTGGCTGCGCAAATATAAACGGATCTCTAAAAATGCGGCATACAATAAAGATTTCTTACTTTTTCCAGTAGACCATTCTTTCCGTTCCTCGCCGCCATCTTTTCTTCCTGTTCATTTGCTGTGACCTGGGTGAATGTGATTGGCTAAAATCACACAAAAACCATCCAATAGAACTGAGTGCACTGTGGCGGGATACAGTGAGAAGAACGAGCTCTTTGATTGGCTAGAAGGGATGACGTTTATCTGCGGTAAAAACAGCAATCTGAAAGGAAACCTATGAAGAAATTTGATGGTCATGATTAAAATCTTTTAAAGAAATAACTCAATTTATTTTATTAGTTCGTGTAAATAAACCTCGATTTATTATAAAGAGTAATTTATGGGGTAAATTATAATGTATAATTTGCTATAATCACTTAGAATTTCCTATAACTTCGAGAACCTAAGCATTTATCTGGTAAAACGTCCAAAAATATATAAAGAAATGTATTATAATATATAGTTCCCAGGGTTCGTGTCCCACAGTCACCAATTCCACACTGACCCAGGGTTTTCACCAAGACAATATACCTAACGTTATAGCAACGTATGTCATTTAGGTGGCCTACAGTTAGCACCTTTTTTGCAGAACTATGCAGAGGTTTTTTTGCCAAGCTATAAAATAAAGGCCAAGACCTCCAGTGCATGTTTAACTTTTATCTTGCTTTATTATATATATCTTGATTTTCTTCAGTGAATTCCTTCAAAATGAACATGACAAAATATGAAAATGATCGTATCAAGTGAAGAAAAAAAGAAAGTTGACAATGAACACCTTTAAAAAAAACTGCCTGTCACAAGGAAGGCATGTATACGTAAAACAAGGAAGAAGAAAAAAACAACCCCTCCTGAGCGTCTAGTAAGTTAAATACTTTTGAAACACAGAAGGCAAAAACTTAATTTTCCGAATTAACATTCCAAATGAATGCTACATTTCATTCCTGTCGAGTTTGTTATGACCATAGTGTTTCATTGACTGATACAAGACAATCCTGTTTTTTTTTTAAATGACATTTAAAAAGATGACAATATTACAAAGAACTGTTCAAATAAATATAATGTGTGCTTTACATCTCCACAGAATCCAAACATATGCAACACTCTCTAATCCAGCAATACCTTTCAACAATGGAAGACAATCCAAGTGCTTTGAAAGCCCACCAGAAAAGTTCCTATTAACACCTTTGCATTAGTATCAATACAGGCAAGTCGTATTTCCAAAATAGTACAGTAATGCATAAAAATCTATTTTATCTTCTCCGATAGTACATCTGGTAGCCTACAGAATTATATATAACTTAAATTTACTACATAAAAAAGGGAAAACACACACACACACACACAAAGGAAAGATTGCCCGATTTGCAAAAACCAGACATGTTGGCACATTACAAAGAAGTATACAGTACAGAAATTAATCTGTTTGTAATTAAAAATAAAAAAAATCAAGATCAAAAGAAGACTGGATTAAACATATGTGCATTTACATGTGGTCCAACTGTTTTCAGCAAAAGTAACATTAAAGCTTTCTTGACACAAATCACAAAATAGATCTCTCTAGTAATCAAAGTTTAATAGATGAAAGTAGCCCTTAAGAGTAGTGTGAACATCAAGGTTAAAGTGAAGTATGGATAAACCTGTGTGAACATGCTAGATTGTTGTTGCGGTACTATAGCTTTTGAAGAATTAGAATAGAAAAAAAAGAAAGACAGACAGGTTTTAAATAAAGTCAAATAAAACAGAAATCACGACATATGGTCAACACTGTTACACAATGTCTTTAGCTATTTTACCTACTACTGAAAAACATATCAGCACATTTGGGCTTAAAACATACTCTACATACACAAATATGCAAATGCAAATTCTTGCTGCTCAAGTGATTTTGCACAATGAAATAGCAACAGTGTTTGTACTGCAACACCAGTTCTTAGCATTTGTACACCAGTCATTACCCGTTTCCAGATGCCATACACAGCGAGTAAAATGAGTACTGAACATGTCACTTTTCTTCTCAGTAAATACATTTCTAAAGGTGCTGTTGACATGAAATGTCAGAAGTTATGTGTAATAAAATGGACTGACATGGGGTGGGGGGGTGGGTATTGAACTATTGAAATGTAATACGTGGTACAATCAGTGTTAGTAACGGTAGCCTCAAGACGTCTCCTGTTGGAGAAACGAGTTGCATGCATTACTCAGGTGTGATTTTGGCCCATTCGTCCACACAAACAGTCTTTATATCTTGAAGGTCGAACTCTGATCTTTAGTTCTTATTTTCTATTGGATTCAAGTTAGGTGATTGGTTGGCTATCTAGCAGCTTTAAATCAATCGAGAGTTTCCTCAGCTGTGTTTGTGATCACCGTTCATCCTCATCATCCTGGTGCTGTAGGTCTGAAGCAGCTCTTATTACCCTCCACTGACTGAAGGGGCAGGGTCGCTTACTAATTACTGATAAATATCAGCTGATGTCTTGGCTTTTTGCACCTCCTTTTTTATTCCATTTTATTAGACAACTTAATTTGTTTAGTTTGTATATGGATTACTTCAGTTGTTACCGACATCTGGTGGAAATTTCAAGTCAACAGCACCTTTAGAAATATATTTACTGAAAAAAAGGTGATGTGTTCAATACTTATTTTACATGCTGTAAATATGCAAAAAACATAAATAATGAGAAGAATCTGCCTTAAGCCCAAAGTATACTTTGTGCGTACGCCTTTCAAAGCATACTGCATTACAATGCACAGATCAAAGTCTACTTTGGCCTTTAACTGCCATGGTATTCATAAATAGTCAGAAAAAAAAATACATTTAGGTTAACGGCACAATTCCATCACTGCCTTGAGTACTGAGGTTTGTTTCCACCACAGTACAATAAGAACAAGCTGAACAGGGGCCTGTTCCATAAAACAAGATTAGAGTACAAGCCATGCTTATTGTCAGTGGATTTGTTACAAAATAAGTCGGACTAACCGAAATAAGCCTGGCTTATTTGGTAAACTTGTTTTATGGAACACGTACAAGACTGTGGTCGTACAAATTGTTGAGCAAGCATTTGCATCTACGTACTTGTGTTAAGTCGTTTTCTGGCCTTAGCCTACAATGTTTACTCAATGCCATGTAAATTGCTCACAAAAAATATATCTACGAGTTGTCTGATCGATGGTATGTCAAGAGAAATCTTTCAAAATCGCTGGAAATGGGAAACGCAAAAGAAAAGGGGTTATGCTACAATATGGTACAAAATACCTTCAGGTTCAACAAATGTCCTATGATCATCTTTAAACAAGCAAACAAACATCTTGAGGATCAATGATGATTGTGATGAGCACGGAGAGATTGTGAGGGGTACTGTCATCACTGGCTTGAAGTATTAAAGCGCCTTAAAAATATTTCTTTATGTTTTTCTTCCATCGAACATAATATATTATTGCGCATCTCGTCAGTGAAGCTGGTTCTTTGATTGGTGTTAAATATCCATCACCTGTTTTTATACACATTGGCCAGCTACGCAATATCGCGTTCAGATTCATGGGTGATTTATTAGCGATACTGAACATGACATTGCATAGCTTGTCAGTGACATACGTGTATTAACGGACACTTGAGATTTACCACTAATCAAAGTCTTTACTGATCAGTTGCGCATATATATATATATATATATATATACACACACACACACACAGTGGGGTCAATAAGTGTTTGATCACCCTGTGATTTTGCAAGTTCTTTTACTTAAAAATCATGGAGGGGTCTACAATTTTCAGCATAGGTGCATTTCCACTGTGAGAGACAGAATCTAACAAGAACAATCTGGAAATCACTTTGTATGATTTTTTAATTATTTATTTGGGAATTACTGTGTCACTTGAGTCAAAAATATGTAATATTTTGTAACAATTACAGAGGTCAAACGGTTCCTGTAGTTCTTCAGCAGGTTTGCACACATTGCAGGAGGGATTTTGGTCCACTCCTCTACACAGATCTTCTCTAGATCAGGTTTCGGGTTCGCTGAACAAGACAGAGTTTCAGCTCCCTCCAAAGATTTTCAATTGGATTTAGGTCTGGAGACTGGCTAGGCTACTCCAGAACCTTGATATGCTTCTTCCGGAGCCATTCCTTTTCCTGGCTGTGTGCTTCGGGTCATTGTCATGCCACAACCCATCTTTAATGCTCTGACTGAGGGAAGGAGGTTTTTGCCCAATATGTCACAATACATGTCCCTGTTCATCCTCTCCTTCATACAGTGCAGTCATCCTGTCCCCTGTGCAGAAAAACACCCCCAGAGCATGATGCTTCACTGTAGGTATGGTATTATTGGGATGATGCTCATCATTCTTCTTCCTCTAAACACGGTGAATGGAGTTAAGGCCAAAAAGTTCTACTTTCTCCCATAACTCCTGTGGATCATCCAGATGGTCTAGGCCTGGACATGGGCTGACTGAAGCAGGGGAACCTTCCGTGCGATGCAAGATTTTAAACCATGGCGTTTTCGTGTATTACTGATAGTATCCTTGGAAACACTGATAGTGTCCCAGCTCTCTTCACGGCATTGACCGTTGAGCCTTAATATTTCAATTGAAGTATTCAAGTATTTCAATTCAATTTAAAATAGCTCCACTTCATAATATAATGATCATAATAATTAATACTTTCTTATTTACATCGTGTCTGTGTGCAGCGATTAGCATTTAGTGTATTCTGACTGTCACTCGCTGAATACTTTAAAGAGTTGGCAGCACTGGATTATCTATCTGTATTAATATCGTAATATATTATAACATCTTATATGAATAATTTTTACAGATGACTATCATCTGACTCGGCTCCTCCTAGCCCCAGACGCCAGTGTTTTTCAGTCAATTTCTTAATTTTTCACTCCTTATGAACACATTGTCCTACACAATAACGTCTCCTTGTGTTTTCTTGGTTTGACTGATTTGAACATTCATAAACAACGCAAAACACAGGAATTTTGCACTTCTGCTACCGATTCCTATGAATAAAAATCTCTTCCTGCCCTCCAGCTGCATTTCGCACCACAGCAATGACGTCACGTGCAAACAATCTATTGCTCCAACAGTTGTTCTTTTTTCACCAAGCTGCATGGCAATTGCCCCACAGCCCTTTCCAGCTTTGTGATTTTGTCTCGTGTGTCTATTGGCAGACCTTTGGTTTTGCTTATGTTTCTACTTAGACTTTGTCTGATTGTGGGGTGCACAGGTGTCTTTATGACAGCTAACAACCTCGAACAGGTGCTACTAATTTATTATCAAGAGCAGAGTGTAGCTGGACTATTTAAAAGCAAAATAACAGGTCTTTGATGGTCAGAAATCTGGCTGATAAGCAAGTGATCAAATACTTGTTTGACAGTAATTCCCAAATAAATTGTTAAAAGAAAATCATACAATGTGATTTCCGGATTGTTCTTGTTAGATTCTGTCTCTCACAGTAGAAATGCACCTATGCTAGAAATTGTAGACCCCTCCATGATTTCTAAGTAAAAGAACTTGCAAAATCACAGGGTGATCAAACACTTATTGACCCCACTGTATATATATAGTGCAATATATTGCCCAGTCCTAACATAGTCTCTTCTTTTTTGAGTAGCAGAAGCCAGTTAAACAGTAACAGAGCTTGAAACAAAACAGCTTGAAATCCAGATTCATATAAATGGGAAAGTTGCTGAGAGTCCAAACTTGTCCTATACCTCTGTTTTGAACCAAGCAAAGGCACTTGACCCCAGCTTGCCCTAGGTCAGGGGTGCCCGGTCCTGCTCCCGGAGCAGGAGACCTACCTGCAGAGTACAGATCCATCCCTGATGCAACACACCTGTCAGTAATTATTGAATTAGTTGGTTCAGTTGTGTTTGCTCAGGGTTGAAGCTGAACGGACTGGGCACCTTAGCTCCAGGTGGACTCAATTAATACAAGTTGCTTTGGATAAAAAGTCAAAAGAAGTAAATACCTTAATACTTATCCAGATCTTAGAAAGCCTCTGTAGTGCCTGAACAAAGAAAATGTTTGTGTCTGCGACAAATCATTACAATAAAACACTACCATATCCGGAGGTCACTCTAACAGCTGTGGTTAAAGTGCTCGTTTCTTTTGGAGATTCTTCCTGACCTGCGTGTATTGTGTCCTACCGTCCCATCGTTTGTAGCCCACGAACGGAGTTCATATTTGTTTCGACTCATTTTGTGTCGCCCCACTTTTTGACATTCTCGGTCAAACTGTCTTTGTAGCTTCAGAGCCAGTTCCCGGTCCTCCTTTTCCTGATTCATTCTCCGGACAATCCTATCATCAAGCCTGTCATAGGCACCTGTCCGGGACATTTTTGTCTGTAGGGTGTCTTCCAAATGTTTGGTTTTGTGGCTTCTCTTCTTGCCCCTTCTTGAGGTAGGTCTGTTAAGCACACAGCTCCTGGCGGTAGGCTCGTTTACGAAGTTCTCGGGGTGTTTCGTACCCTGATTACAGTGTTCAGCATGTTTATCAAGCATAGGCTCATAAAGTTCTTCACATCTGCTACGTCTTTTTGCAGTTAAAGTATCTGCACTGGTTTGAGTTGTCGACCTGATGCGAGCGCTAGCAGGCTGTGCACCTTCCCCTCTGTTACACTGATCAAATACAAGCCGCCGTTTATTACAGATTGCAGGTTTATCCTTTCGATTCGTAGCACTTGTCTTGCAAATGCACTGATGATCTTGCGAGCTGTCCTTGGCCACAGAACAGCTGCAGAGTCGACTGTCCCGCTCTTCCACGGGACTCAGTTTAAGGCTTACATCCTCTGCGATCGGACTTGTGACCGTACCTTTCGAGGTCACCTTGATGCACTGGCGGTCAACTTCGATCTGCTTCCACTTCTGCAGGATGGTCGGGCTGGCTTCGTAGCTTGTGGACTTGTGCAGAGCACGTGTCAAGTTCCTAGGGGTTGACTTCACGATCGTAGGCTCCAGAAGTCGCCCATCAGGCAACCTTTTGGGTGGAGTGCACGGCGAGCAGACAATAGGCTTGAAATGGTTGAGTTCTTCCGATATGCTGTCGTTGCTCTCGGGGCTAATGGACCTCTCTGGTTTCGTTTGAAGCACAAGCGAAGCGGATGAGGTGTGGATGCCCCGCCAGTGGTGTCTCTTATCTAGGCTCAGTACCGGGGCTGAGAAAGAGCGACTGTTTTCAGAGGAGAGAAGGATTCCAGCATTGTAACTGTGAGTGATGATAGCCTGGGGAAAGAGGAGTAGAGTAGCATCACTGACTACAAAAATGATTAATTTGCCTTTTGCCATTCCTGCCATAACATTTGCTATTTTCCACTAAAGAGGTGTCCAGTCCTGCTCCTAAAGGGTCAGCATGCAGCAGATTTGCCTGGAGGTTTCCTGTGTTTAAACAGGACTGGAGCTAGCAGGATATAGGTGCTGTGGCCTAGTGGGTAATGTTTACGGGTGATTATACTCTAAAGCTCTTGCTGTGCATTTGATAAATAGAAATGCACAAGATCCATTTGGAGGGAGTGGAAAAAATAAAGCTGGTTGTAAAATCAAGCACAACTCGACCTTCCTGAAATTTTTGTTTTAGTGTGGTGCAGATGCTTAAATTTGGTTGAAAGACCAAGTGTGACTTTTCAGAATGAAATGTGTTAGCCAGTGTTTTTTGGTGCAGTTTAAACAAAGTAAAGGTAGTTTCAGACTGAACCATTGATTGCACCCGACAAAGCGACGGTTGAAAATCATTTCAAACTTGTGTCAATATGTCATAGATAAAACACAGCATTCATTTTCTGCATTTGTTGCGCTACACCACATCGAGTATAGACAGCAGAATAGGTTCTATTGTATTTTGTCTAGGCTTATGTCGATATAAAATTTTCATTAATAGCTAGGGATGGTTCGTGAAAAAAAAAACGAACTGTTCGGTTCGCTTGTCTCGATTCGGTGCATGCAGGCGTCGCACGGTTTGATGGTTCATGACATGGGCAATGTAGCCTTGTACACCGTATGTGACGTCAGTGTGTTTCCCTTCAGCGCGAAAGAATTGAGGTGTCTACGGTGTGGAGTGAGTGCTGCAGGTCATAATACTGTACGTGTAGAAATGGCAAGTGGGACAGAAAAGGAAAGCTGCCCGGAGTTGGAGGATGCGCCAATAGACATCACTACGCTGAGCCGGCATCACGATCCTCCGCCCCGCCACAGCAGCAGCAACCAGCTCGCGAAAAAACACACTTAATCTATGGCGGTAAATCTATGCCTTTAATAAGCGAGCGCACCACTGATGCTGACGAGCGCGGGAAATCATTTCCGCGAGAGGAAAACAGATGTACATGCGAAGAAACGGGGTCCGCGAGCTCATTTCAAACCCTCGCGCGCTTGATGTGTCATCCGCGCACAACTCAAGCACACAATCATCCCTGCACTCGATCTTTCCTCACCTGCTCGCGTGAACACTGTTATTTTTGTCAGTTGTGGGGCGGGCGGGCTTTGTGTGCTAAAAAGGCACACACATTCATGTAGATGACAATACACGTTCTCTTCTTCTTGCCAAATAAATGAAACGCATGTTGAAATCAGCATGTCTTTCCTCTTGCTGTATCAAAATCTCACCTAGCTGTCTAAAACCGTGATACAAACTGAACCGTGGGTTTTGTGAACCGTGCCACCCCTATTAATAGCTAATGTTTTTATCACAATATACGGTATTATCACTATACTGAAATTTAGTGGTAAAACAATTGTTGTCATAACACAGTATAACAGGTTTAATACCTTTTTTTTCTTATAACAAACATATATGCAATAAATAATGCATCCTAATAAAATTCATCCTAAACAACAAATTGGACTGTTGATTATTTGAAAATACTCATGAAAGCATGAACTGAAATATTATACCTTCTCAGGGGCAGCAGGATGTGTGTGGCCTCTGGTTTTTCCTCTTCCATCCTCTGAATCTGTACAGCTCCTGCTCCTCTGAACAGCAGTGCTATGAAGACTGTAATACAGCGCAATGTTGTGTAGATGTGTATCTCTTCTTAACGCTTCTCATTCAGAAATCAATTTATTGAGATAAGCATCAAAAGTCACAATTTCCTTCATACAGCTATTAGTATTATTTTTTGTGGTAGCTCACATTTGTAGCAGTTATTTTACAATAAAGGCGTTTAATATTAAAATAACTGTCTCGTTTTCTGTTCATTTTGAATGAATTTGTTCAATTTGTTTAATATGTGGAAGTCTACAGTCTAAACACGTATAATTTTGATTTGCATGATGTGTTATTTTATATATTTTTAAACAAAATGTCTTTGAAAATTTATTTTTTTGCATAGAAGTGCATACGATTATTTTAGGCCCTCCACTCCAGAGACAATGAAAAAACATCATTTGACCGTTAATAATATGTATATTTAAAAATGATCAGAAAACGATCGTGTCCAATTATGAAGTAAATATAAGTGCAGTACCCTCTATTGAAAGCAGGGGAGCATCTTGTTTTCCGCACAAATGCGGAGACGTGTCTGGTCCTCTTTCCCACCGGCTCTTCATTCTCAGAGTCTGACATCCCACACAGCTGAAACACAGTAAGGGACCGCATCCAATAGATGAGCATACATAATTGAGCAGTAATTAAACACTTAAAGGGATCATTCGTCCCAAAAGCGAGCATTTTATTATCATGAACTCGTTCTAAACCTGCATGAGTTACTTTCTTGTGTCGAACATAAACGAATATATTTAGAAGAACGGTCCCCATAGACTTCCATAGTTCGTTTTTCCCTTCTAGAAGTCAATGGGGACTAAAAACTGTTTTGCTCTTCGAAATTCTTCAAACATCTTCGTCAGTGTTCAAAATCAGAAAGAAACTTGGAAGGTCTGAAACAACGTAAGGGTGCCTAAATTATGATCAAATGTAATTTTTGGGTTAAGCAAAATTATGAATTAATTGCATGTGTGCATGTTTAAACCCAGCTTAGACCCAACCAGTTAACAATGCAAGAAAGAAGAGTTTTGAACGTACAGGATAGTGATTAAGTTTAAGCATCCCCCAGTCTTCTTTTCTGTGAATTTTTTTCTTCCTCTCTTCGGTTTCTTCACTGCTTCCACCCTAAAGAGATAACACTGAGCTTTATATATGACTATTACTGTATTTCAGGCTCTAACGAGGGAATATAGTCAAACAATCTCGTTAGAAATCAGAAGTGCTTAGCATTTGTCCATGTCAGATCATTTCAGGCCATTCTTTACAGCCGTACAAAGGATGTTTGTGCATGTCTCAACTTTGTTGGGATAGTTCAGGAATTTTCTTAAAAGGTAATATCATATTGCATAGCATCAAAACATCTCCATATGTGTTTGTTTGCACATTTTTTAATTAGTTAACTAGTGACTTTGGTCAGTGGCTTACCTTCATCTTTTGTTTCTCGTACTCTTGACGCATTTCTCCAGACTTGTGAATCGGTACAGGTGCACGAAAGATTTCTAAGAAACAAAAGCATAAATCAGCAAAATAATAGCCAGCTGACTCACGGAAGTTATCAGAGCACAAACACACACTGGATCCTCTCTGCAATCTCAGTTCTGTCACTAGCTCCGCCCACTGGACACACACATGCCTGGACAAGACCCCACAACTGATCGAGTTTACAATCAACCAACAGCATAAAAACAATCCTGACAAATGTCTTGTTATTCTTTACAATATTGCATTTAAAAAAAACAAAAACGAAGATAAATAATTATAATTGATTCTACACGATCTGACCAGGTTTCGACACTGAACGGTTTGACAGATGAGCAGCAAAACGTCCCAATCAAACCCACCCAGGTGTACAAAGTCCAATACTTCTGTTTAACGTTTTTTGGTCGCGAACGGAATACTACACTATACTCCAGACGTGTTTTTGAAGTTAAAAACGCGACGCGGGAGACGCGACGCGACGCAGCTGGGCGTTCGTACGCAGACCAAACATAAAAACAGAGCGGAACGCGTCATGTGTGAACGCCCCCCAACAAAACGGTCTTGTTTTCCTTCCAGATACCAAAAATATAAATTAATACCACTTACTTGTTTTTTTTTAAACCTTTAGATTGTTACGTTGACCAGTATAAAAATAAATATTTATAAAAATACATTTATAAAATAAATAAAACGCATTATTGTCATTCTTCTTAAAATTCGAATTATCAACTTAACTGAAATCAGTGGAGCTGGAAAACTGTCATGCCGCGATTTGTCGAAGCGTAAATAATGACTTCAAACTCATGGTTATGTAAGTGTCGAGCTCCACGAACCTCCGTCGGCGCTTTGCCCGTCTCTCTGCTCCATCCTCCGCTTGCATCTCTCCGGGTGACTGAGGCGGATCAGCTCCCAGAGCTCGGCGTTCACCAGGCTCTTCTCCCGGGACTGTTTGCGGGCCCAGCTGGACACCCGCAGCCGGCACAGCGGACAGCATAGGGTGCTCAGCTTCACCGTGCGCTGGAAGCAGTGCAGGCACACAGAGTGTCCACACGGCATCGTCACCGGCTCCAGCAGGATCTCAGAGCACACCGGGCACCGGGCCTCCTCCAGACTCAGAGGAGCGCTTCTCTGCCCCGGTCTAGCGGGTTTGGCGGACCCCAGCGCCGCCATCTTCATTGCTGTGACCCTGCGTCTGGGTTTGAAAACAAGCCCCGCCCAGCCATGACGTCACATGCGGCGGCGGAGCAACACATTTACAGTAACTATAAACAATAACTAATTATATTATTATTATAAAATTACTATAATGTTTTAATTGTTATTATTATTATTTATTCATCAAATAAAGATGTGTTAAATTGATCAAAAGTTACTTTACAGACATTTACATTATTACGAAAAAATATTATTCATTCAAATTTTATTTATTTATTTATTTGTTTGTTTATTTTTAAACATTTTAATCATAAATAAAAATTAAAAAAACATTTTACAACTGATTAAAATAGAAAGAAAGTTCATTGTAAAAGTCATAAAAATTAAATTATACTACTTTTTGTAATCGAATAAATGTTTTGGTAAAATTAATTAATAATAATAATAATAATAATAATAATAATAAAAAAGAAAACTAAAAACAAAAACGAAAAAACCCCCATAAAATTAATAAATGAACAGCAAACAAACAAATATAAATAACAGTATTTTCACCCAATAAGTGAAAATTCTGTGATCCTTTAGGCCAACTCACCCTCAAGTCATTATATTACATTTAGTCATTTAGCAGATGCTTTTATCCAAAGCGACTTTGAGCAATGATATGATTTTTTTTATAATAAAAAGAAAACAGAATAAAAAGAATAGAGCAAGCTGTTGCTTTTGTCAATTGTGTATTTATGTATTTGTTTGTTTGTTTATGTATTTATTTTAGTAATGAAGTTCTATTTATTTCTATGTATTTATTGTTTTCTTAAACTGTCTCTTTAAATCCGCTAGCGCACCAAACCAGTAGATGGCAGTAAAGCGGCTGTGCGCCTCTCTGTGGAGACGAGTGAGAGCTGTACTGACAGTATGGCAGCGTCCAGTAAGAAATCACTCTCCTATACATCAGCTCATGTTTGTACTTGTTGTTTTCGTTCGGTGGATCTGCTGTTAAAGCTACTGTCAAATGAGGACGTTACAGTTAGTGTACAGTCGTGAAATGTTACATATACATACATACATACATATATATGCATTCCTTTTAGCTTCATTTTTTTTGCTAATAATCACGTTTCATTTTATTTCAGCTTGATTTTAATGAACAAAAAGGATTTAGTAGTAATTGGAGCATATGCCACTCACTGATTCCCATTCTCATTTCAACCTCTTATGAATTAATACAAATAAAATACAGGGAGTAATTGTGACCTTGTTTCCCATCTCTTTAGTTGATGCTTCAAGAGCCCAAGTAAAGACACGATGAGAGTCGCTAGGGCAGCTGTGAAGGTGGTGCATTTAGGGAGGATTTCCTACAGCAGTGCCTTGAAGGTCCAGCACCAGCACGTAAAACAGCACCTGGATTCGTCCAGCAGCAGCCCAAACACTTTACTACTGTGTGAACACGAGCCTGTGTACACCGTGGGCATCAGACGGGCTCCGTACCCCCCGGAGGAGGAGCAGAGACTCAGAGCGCTGGGCGCAGACTTCTTCCCAACCAACCGGGGAGGTCTGATAACGTTTCACGGTCCCGGTCAGCTGGTATGTTATCCCGTCCTCGACCTGGCCTGCTTTAAGAAGAGTGTGAGATGGTATGTGTGTGAACTGGAAAGGACGGTGATCAAGATGTGCAGTAAATTTGGGATCGAAGCCTCCACCTCTCCGGATACAGGTGTCTGGGTGGGAGACAACAAAATCTGTGCAATTGGTAACTACATTTGAAAGGTTTTTTCTTCTCTGGTCAGAAGTTTGAACACCTCTCTGTGTGATTTTATTATTATTAGTTTGCCCATTTACAATAATAGTATGAAGTCTCAGGGAAATACATGTATTGGGATTGTTTTTTATTGCAGAAGTCATTTAAAACTAATCAAAATTCAAATAAGAATTTTCTATGAATTTATATTAAAAAAAAAAAAGGTTTATTAAAAAACCTGTAAAATATTTTTTAACTCTTTGTTGTTGTTTTAATTCACATTTATTTATGTAGTGATTTATGCAATACAAATAATATCTTCATATCTTCAGTGCTGCCAAAAGAATAGTTGTGATGTGAGTTTTTGTTGACATAATATATGTGTGTACTGTGTATATGTATCATGTGTATATTAATACACACACATGCATATATAAGAATATAAATATATATATTTAATATATATATATTAGGGATGGCACGGTTCATGAACAAAAATTATTATTATATATTGTATTATATTATTATGTGACGTCAATGTGCTTCCCTTTAGCTGCGTTCACATCAGACGCGAATCGCACCGCAGGATGTCTAATCGCGTCTTTGCATTGACTTAACGTGTAAATCACTCGCGCTTGACGCTTCATTCGCGTCTGGTATTAAAGCAGCATTTCGCGCGAAAGAACTGAGGTGTCTAGGTGTGGAGTGAGTGCTGCAGGTCACGATACTGTACGTGTAGAAATGGCAAGTGGGAGAGAAAAGGAAAGCTGCCCGGTGGTGTGTGGGAACATTTTGGATTTC
>JAUMHQ010000074.1:283803-295546 GCA_032361165.1 Enteromius paludinosus
TTTCAGTCGTCTTTTGCAAACATTTGATTTCTATAAGAAGTAGGAAACGATGGTGTTTGAGACTCACAGTATGTTATTATTAACATATTATTAGTTATTATTCAACCATGCCAAGGTAAATTCAGTTTTCCATTCTATGGCACCTTTAATGTTCCGTAATACACAACAACTGGATTGTCCCAGGAAACAGCAACATCTGGTCACTCTGGTAGTGTTACTGTAAATCAAAGATGGTCTGTAGAATTGTGGGATGTGTTTGAGTTGTTACCTAATTTGCATGATGGGTGTAATTACTCGGGTGCATGCTAATTAATGTAAACATCACATGAAAAAAAAAAAAAAAAAAAAATGACACTATTAGTGGATGCAATTTATTCTTAGGGACTTCTCCCAATATATGATTCATCTGTTTTATAATAAATTAACTCATTTTTACAACATTAAATTGTGCCTCCAGAAAGTATTTATGGCTCACATCTACTTTGGGCTAATTTGTGGACGATGATGATTTAGCAGAGCAGTCTGCTCATACATCTGTTTTCCCAAACACGCTTTAAAACAACCGAGCGGCCCATCAGCAGGGAAGTGTTAGGATATGAATTTTCTCCTCTGTTGACAGGACATCTAGCTAAGCACCCTGGGAGCAGCCATCATTGTTATTGTGTGGTGTGATTTCTCAGATGAGAGCCTAGGCTATCGCTGTGGTCCTGCCTGCTGACATGCATTAGTCATGCATCACTTATAATGGATTGTGCCTGGTTATGGTGGCTGTCAGTCATGCCTGATTAAGAAATCTGCTAATTAATTACATATTTCAATCTTGGACATTTAAGTGCAATGACATAGCAGATGGCTCATTTAAAGGTTACAGTTTAACAGTTCAGTGAGAAAGACTATACAACAGGCTGTGGGTCAGTATGGAGATTCTACCACCGACTTAATGTTTGTTGCTTTTGTGTATTAAAGGAATAGTTCACCCAGAAATGAAAACTGACTAAAAATGTGCTGTTTTAAGCTGGTCCTTGGTTGGACATGAGCTGGTTTAAGCTAGTCCTTAGCTGGTCATAAGCTTTTCGTGAGCTGGTTTAGGCTGACCCTTAACTGGTCATGAGTTAGCCCTGAAATGGTCCTAAACTGACCGTTAGCTGTTCCTGAGCTGGTCCTAAATAAATTACTTCTTCTCAGGACCGGCTAAAGACCAGCTTAAACAAGCTCATACAGGGCAACCATAAACCATCTAATGACCACCTAAGGGTCATCTTAAACCAGCTCAAACCAGCAACATAACCAGCATATGCTTGGACTGTTTGGGCTTGTAAACAGTGCTTGATCTATGCATGTTTCTCCTAATTTAGATGAGAACTTGGTTGGGCCATGTGTATGACTTGTGGATTATTGTGATGTTTTCATCAGCTGTTTGGACACTCATTCTGATGCCACCCATTCACTGCAGAGGATCCATTGATGAGCAAAAGATGTAAAGCTGAATTGATCAAAAATCTGCTTTAATGAAGAAATGATCAGTTTTGCATCAAAAAAACGTTTACACATCAAAATATTTCTGTGTATCACTGATATATAACACAGTTTGATTATATTATATAGTTTTCCATTGATTTGTGCAGCTTTGATGTCCTTAAAAAATATTTTTTGGCAATCACATTTTTTTTTTTCTCTGTCTCTCTCTGGCAACACCACCAATGTTTTGCTCTTCAGTGGATCACAATGAAACAGGGAAATCGATAGTATATTCTTCTCAGCTCACCTATAATAATTCACCTTTGAATATCATGCGCCTGCAAACTGAGTCATTATATTGAGTTTTTCACAGCAGGGTGAGCAGGAGAGAGGATAGGTACTACAAGAAAATCTGTTCTCTGAACTAAGGTCAAACTATATCTTGGTTTGTTGGCCCAATGAATTCCCAATAGATAGAATCAATCTTTTTTCCCCATTGTTGAATATTCTGTTTCACCCAGAAATCCATCACATTACATAAGCACAACTGGTTAGAAAAGTCATTCCATGTCGACTTTCATTACCTTTTTTTCAATAAAAGAACACTGCTCGAAGCATTTACATACTTATGACTCGTTTAAGCTTAATGAATTTAAGACTATGCATGGAAACGCACTCATTTTACACTAAAGAATTCTGTCTTCAACTTTCTATAGGCATGTTTCTGTTTGTTTTTTCATTGTTTTGTTTTTTTTCCAGAGTAGTTTGTCAAAGGTGCTTTGCTGCCAAAAACCCAAATGAAGATTTTAATGACCAAAGATAAGTCAACTGAAAAGGATAGATATTGCAAAATGTAACCTTTACCTCCGGTTTCACAGATAAAGCTTAAGCCTAGTCCTAGACTAAAATGTAAATCTAAGCTGTTTCAACTAAAAGAAATTGCAATGACTGCTCTTAAAACATGTCTGTGACTTTGTTTTGTCTTAAGATGCACACCAGTAATGCTTTTTTTTAAGGCATGTTTTTTTTATGACTTAAATGTTCTATTTGAACTATGACATAATTGAGGTTTAAGGCTAAGACCTGTCTATGAAACCAGGCGTCAGTGTTGTAAATAAATTATTAGTATTATTACAAAATGTTACAGCCAGGGTTGAACAAGGGTAAGCTTTGGAAGTGTTTTTACAAGTTGTTAGAGTTTGATGGACTGCTTGGGTTTCAGTCGATTTGACGAGTTTCTTCTTGACAGGTAAGCTAAACTTTTAACTATTTGGTGTTCTGTTTAGCATGAACACCATTTCTCAATGACCTGGCATGCCTGTACAGTAACACTAGCTAATATTTATCGACAGCCACATTGATCTTCAGGGGTGACATTTTTTGACAACAGATTTCAGACATCCCACTCTCCCGGAAGCTCAGAGAGTCTCCCGTATATTGATAGTGGCTCCCTGAAGCCCGCAAATTGGATTAAATATCCCAGAATCTAGACCAAGCGAGCAAGAAAATGCTTGCGAGACATTAATGACTGCATCATGCGTGCGTGCTTGTTCGTAGCGCGTGCTAGTCAGATAGAATCCAGATTGGGTTTCTCAGTAAAATAAGCCAATCAGCTTTCAGTGTGGGCGGGCTTTTATTCCGTTTCTCGGGGACCGAAGTTATCAGTTCAATGCAGCTTACGAGATCGTCGTGGCAAAGAAAGAGTGCCCCCCAAAAAAGAAAATACAAAACGCACTTCACATTAGATTACAGTAATGTAAATAGTTATGTTCTATTCATGTAAAATGCATGTGTAAAATTATCTGTTTTTTATCTCATCTCCCTGAAATTACTTTTGCAGGTTGGGATGTTTGACATTTGCCTTGCGGCGGTTGACAGAATATGCAATTTGTGGTGAGTGGTGCCCACACACACTCTTTTGGATGTCCACCCACTCTCGCTTGCTCATTCTCGTATATCTCACATCTACTAAGAGACCACGGTCCTGTCTGGGGACCTATACATGAGGTAAACATTAAAGGCAATGGAGGAACTCTTAGCTACGGGCTAGCATTGACGCTTACTCCTACATCTTAACATTTAGCATAAAACAGTGGATGCTGAGGTCACACTAGCAGATGAGCATCCGGAGGTCAAGGGCAACATGCATTTCTCTTCCCACACACATACGCTCTGACTATAAAAACCAGCGAGAGATGGATCTGGGAGCTGGGCATGTGATTTGGTAAAAGCTCTTTACTTTTCCCCATCAGTGAGAAAAGAGTCGGCAGAAACTATACAATACCAATAAATTACTTCAATTCATGTACCATGAAATGTTTTTCTTCAAATGTTTAAAATACTAGGTATTTATTAATGTATTGACATCATATATGAAACACTTATGTCATTTCATTACTGTCTCATCGATTGATAAATTTACCATTAAAATTAATAAAATGTCCTTGAATTAATTTAATGTTGCAACTCCTGTCACTACAATTTCTTAAATAATAATTTTTATATATAGTATACATAACACAGAAACAAAACAAAAAAACATATATTAAAATGTCCAAATTGTGGGCCTAAATTTAGGATTTCTTCAGTGTTGCAAAAAACATTACATCCATAATTACACCATTTTATCATGAAATACTTTAAACTTAATCCAATGCATACTTCTCAGTAATGTATAAATGAAAAAAAAAAAGTTAATATTACACAAACTATATTTATCTATATTCTATCTCTAAATCTAACCCATAACAAACAGACAAGTGTAACCATTCTCTAAACTATGGTAAAGTTAAAACTGTAGGACATTCTTTGCCGCCCTGCTTTATTAGATGAAGGCATGATAGGGAAAATAGAAGAGGACAAATCATTTTTAAATGGATTTGTGTGACTCCTGGGGTCCTTCAAATGAAGAAATGTGAAAAATGACTCTCTACGGATACATTATATACAGTCATCAAACAAGTTAGGAGCAATAAGCTTGTGAAAATGTAATATCCCTCATCATGTTACAAGCAATTAAGGGAATCGTTTTTGGGATTTATGAGAAATGTTTTTTTTTTTTTATTCCATAGAACCGCCGCAGTCATCATGTGCTGAAAGCCATCTAGAGACCATCTTGTCAATTGTAACCACGTCTTGGTTATTGTAAGCAGTAATATTTATTGAGGTATTTATTTGGGCACAAAAAATGGTTCTAAAAATTTTATTACTTTTTGCTTGTTAAATGACACACTAAAGACTGTTAATTAAATAATTTTTCAAAACATCTAATAGCTTCTCTAGCATCTTTGGACTGACTTAACTGACCAAAACTTTTTAAAACCTTTTTTGTGGAAATAGTTGAATTAGGCTAGTTGCTGGAGACAGCACTATAATGCATCATTTGATGAGTTAACCTGTACTGTATGTGACTTTAAAACCGTTCTTAGATCAGGTTGTGTGTCTTTCAATTATATGTAATGCTTAGTATTTTTATGGAGCTTTTATTTATTATGTGAATGACCTTTTTTGAATCTACCCACGCCTCGTCACAGAGATGATTGACCATCCACTCACCTGGAAACCTCACAGAGATTTGCAAATGTGGCCGTAAAAGTAGACAACATAATAGCAGGCATCTCAACCAGCACGCCCACTGTAAAACATTAGCTCAACATTTTGGTGCTGGTGGTGGTGTTGCAAGAATATTCCAGCTTTTAAAAGCAAGACTGGGGTGGTTAGGGAGCTGAGAAGCCTCTTCACTTCTTATTAGCGTTGCCATGGAAACCAGGCCTGGAAAGAGGGCCGATAAGCACAGGGGTGCTGCGCCGTGGAAGTGTGGAAGACAGGTGTGACAGTTTTTGTCTGGATTCAGCTTAGCATGGAATATTCCAATGATGTGATGTCAAAAACTCATCATTGTTTAATGCTTTATGTTCTTTTAAAGAAGCTACAATTTAAGAAACTAACAAAAAGTAGCTAAATAATACATTATCTGTAAACTTTATTTGTGGAAAAAGAAGTGCACATAATTGTGATGAATAAGCATTTTAGTGTACTTAAAAAAAAAGTTCACTTTAAATTAGTGTCAGATTTCAGTTTCAGTGTATTTATTTGTAACTTCATCATTGAAAATGTGTAATTACAAAAATTCAAATACATGACAGAAATTTCAACTGAAAATATAGGTTTAACGTCTCATCCGAAAGACGGTACTCTATTGACAGTATAATGTCCCCGTCTCTATGCTGGGACATTAGGACCCACACAGACCACAAGGTGAGCACCCCCTGCTGGCCTCTCTAACACCTTTACCAACAGCAACCTAGTTTTTCCCAGGAGGATTCCCATCCAGGTACTGATCAGGCTCAACCCTGCTTAGCTTCAGTGGGCAACCAGGCTTGGGCTGCAGGGTGGTGTGGCTGTGGGGCACTCTGGGTGACTATCACACCGGTATGTCGCCGCACATTTAGTCCCAGCACAGATCTTGCTTTCCTACGGGCCGCTGTGCCCTTAGGACAATTTACGACAGATGCCTCCAGTACGGGATGGGGTGCTTCATGCAATGGGCAGGCAGCCTCAGGGCTCTGGACAGGGCCTCGTCTTCTTTGGTGATTGCCTAGAGCTGTTGGCAGTACATCTGGCCCAGTTCCCAGTTCAGTTCTGCTGCTGCAGGGCAAGCATGTGTTGATCCGCACAGACACGCAAGCATGTCTTTCCCCCAGTGAGCTTTCTCGCACAGGCATTGTGCAAGGTCAGGGACAATGAGCAATATTCTGGCCCACGTGGACCTGGTTTTCGGAACTCCTCGTGACAGCCCCTCCCTGGTGCATACCTCTAAGGTGGGACCTCCTCTCTCATGGGTATGGCACCCTGTGGCATACATACCGGCAGACTTGAGTGCTCTACCACCAGCAGTGGTGGACACCATCACTCAGGCCAGGGCCCTCTCTATGAGGTGAGCCTATGCACTGACGTGGAGAAGACCCCCAAACAGGCAAAATTGGAGCAGCACTTTCCTTCCTGCAAGAGAAGTTGTCACCCTCCAATCTGAAAGTGTATGTAGCTCATGAAGAGTGCCTTGTGTCCGGGCCGGCCTACTCTCCCGTTGTCTTGAGACCCCGGCCTGGATATGTGTTCAAGGTTCCCACCACACCTTTTCATGATCAGGTGGTGAACACTGCCCTCGGGAGGACACTACACCAGTCTTGGTGTTGCTGTGTCCCGTGAGAGCTCTGCGCTTATACTTGGACCGCAACCCGAGCATCAGAAGCTCTGAGCAGCACCTTGTCTATTACAGAGGTCAGCAGAAAGGGAAGGCTGTCTCCAAGCAGAGGTTGGCCCACTGGATAGTAGAAGCCATCTACTTCTACTTCATCAAACCTTTGCACGGTATTACCACCTCCGCATTGTGCCGGTGTCTTCCTGTCTGTTGCAGAACAGATAGGTCGCACTGGCGGTGTCTTGTTTGCTGCGCCATTCCCCCTCACAAAGGAATAGAAGCGCCAATTTTCTCCCAGTTGAGTTCCCTGTCCACGTACCCTGGCCAAGCATCCTCCAAGCACCCTCAGCAGTCAGACTTGGCTGAGCTGTCTGACACCAGGCCCAGAGTGGCAGCTTTGCCCGAATCCGGTCAGCCCCTGTACTGGGCTAGGTGTCCACATGGCTGATTCCCTGTGGGCCCCATGTTCGTATTCTTCCACGGTAAGGTTTCCCTGCAGGTGAACACGTGTCTTCCCTTGGCAGACCACTCTGCCTGTCTCTGCTGTCAGTTGCTCCAATCGAGTCCATCAGAGTAAGGACTTAATCACATTATGATGTTTAGATGTCAATAGCAAGCTTTTCACTCCCGTTTGCATGCTATTTCCATATTCTTATTATTCGCTAAGAATTGTGGTTAATTTTCTACTGCCATGATCACATAGCCCACTGCATAGGACAAATTATGGATTCAGAAAGAGCGCAGATGCCTTACTTAACGACATAACATTTATTTTACATCTAATGAAAAACACGTATGTTTATATTCCATGCTGTTTCAGCAGCAATGTAATGGAAATTCGTTTGCCTATGCTGATGTCGTCGTTTCTGGAGAAGAGTGAAAGCAGCAAGATGTGTTTCTGAGTTTCCCCAGAAATGCAATACTTTCTTATCCGAAAACATTTCTAATCTGCATATTTTTACACGTGCGTGTAACGTCATTCATGTAAAAAAAAAATTCTATAAATGTGTCGGGGGAAAATAGCAAGGAGATATTTAAAATAATTATTAATAAACAAGTGTTTTCTTATGATTAGGCTGTCGATTTTTCTGTTAAGTGGTAATTTAAAGCTTTCTATTGATACATTTATCATGTCTTTTTGGTTATTTTTTTTTCCTGTTCAAGAAGCGAAGGCAGAAAACCAGGAACTGCCAAACAAACCAGGCCAACTATTAACTCCAATTTTGAAAACACACTGAATATTTTAATTATAAAGCTCTGACTTCCAGTGTGTGAAACTCCTTTAATAATACTAGTAATACTACTATAATAATAAAAGTGTGCTAGCCTAGCATATCCACATTAGTTCAGAGACTGAAGCTCGCTCCAGGACTCGGGGTCACCAGCGCAATCACTTTTATTCTTTCAGTGGAAACAAAATAGCCTCCGTTGTCATTTTTTTCTGATAAAGGTAAGATCCATCATTCGGAAGTGTAAAGGGTCTACTTTTATTAGTGTGCACTGACAATATCAACTAAACGTGTTTTGCCATAGTTAAAATTAAATATTTATACTTCCAATAATAAAAGTATTCTAACAGAAATTTAAATGCCATAATTTGATTCTTTTAATAAACCATGAGACTTGCATAGATGCGATGCTGCCGTGACCACAGTGCACACGTCTGATGTTGCTCACAGTGGTCCAAGCGACCGGTCAGGGAGTTTTTGTGTTTGCTCAGACACATGAAAAATTAGAGGGAACATTGGTAGCGATGCACTCACCGTTGGTGAGGCCTGCCAACATTTGCAATTTGCAATTGCTGGGGGCCAGTGACTAGTTTTCGGCTCCTTAGCAAAACCTGATGGGTGGTTGCACCTGTCACCTATTTATACCTGTATGACAAGGAGTGGCTCAGGATGCAAATTCCATTAGCCATTTTTCATTGGCGTTTTCTCTCTCTCTCCCTCTGTGTGTGTGTGACCCACACTCCCTCTGGGTGAAATCGTCTCATTAGGGGACTGGAGTTTGACAGGATGAACAAACTTTGTGGGTGTGTGAAACATCTGTAGCACCACCTGTGATATGCCAGTTTGGTGGCAGACAACAAATACAATATTTTCTCAGCGCAAAAGACATGATGCTAAAAACTTGAGCTTCACTGATTTCAGCTGGTTAATGTAAATTTCTTATCAGTATGTTTTGCTTTGTTTTTTAAGTCGTGGTTACCGGGCACACAGGAAGTTTCATCATAATCCATGTTCACGTTGTAGCACCCATGTAATTATATACATTTTTGTGCTCATAAACCATGTATGCTAGATCACACACACACATACTTGGAAACACAAGTTTCATATGAATGTTAGTGCTGTCATGAATAATTATAATTAATCGTGCAAAATAAAAGGTTTTGTTCACATAATATGTGTATATTATACATATTTTATGTACAGCTATTATTCTCGTTATTTATTATTTATTTATTATTCTTGTTACTGCTGTATCATGTTTGACAGCACTAATTCACACACAATGTTTCTACAATTTTTGGTGACTGTAAACACAGTTAAGAACTGTTACTGATTAACTAAGTTGAAAAATAGTTTCACTCATTATTTTAATATATTAAATTATTTATTGGACATTGATATCTTTAATGATGTTCCTGTTGCTTTCTTTTTTTCTAAAATAACTGTGTATGTATAGGCTACTACATTTTTTGCATTTCAGTGAACATTAGGGTTAGGGTTAGAAAAAACAACCTTAAATAAAGGACATGTTTGGTATGATGCTTGACCTATAATTCTTATTTTAATATAACTACAAATTGTTAATTACTGTCTAATCAGTATCTACTGGAAGTCAATGTGCAAATATTGATTTTGATGTTTAAGTATGCTTTTAGTTTCCTCAACCTCGCTTTGTTCAAATATTGTATAATGACACAATTTTTCAATCAATAATTTGTAAAATATTATACTGGGATGCATGGAAGACAGAAACTAATGCAGGTTTAGAATGACTTGAGGCTGACTTAAATATACACAGAATGTTTAATTTGGGGTTAATAAAAACATACTGAAAAACTGTTGCACTGCTGCAAATTTTACAAATAATTAGTGAAACTAAAAAGTGAAACATAATATTTTTTAAGTAGAAAATTAACAATGTATTTACTGTGCGTGTAGATCACAAAATGTAGGAGACAGCCAGACTCTTGAAATAAAAACTGCATTGCACTGAACCAAAATACTTGCAGCAATGTCTTATTGCATTGATTTTTAATGTTTGTTCTCAGAGCCCACAGCTGTCCTCCTACAGTTTTTGCTTGCTTATGGGCAAAACGCAGCTCTCAGAATTGAAAGTCACTGGATTATATCTCAGTGTTTGTTTTCCTCTCTGTACTCAATAGATCTAACACTCTCTTGACATGTGACCTGTCTATTTTTGGATGAATCTCCTCAGGTAGAGAGACCAATTACACAGTTTGTTAAGCTACAGGCCAGCTGATTAAAACAACCTGCCTTAAGGACATGTAATGAATACAACAGAACACCACAAAACACATTTACATTACATTACAACCCTTCTTTTAAATATACATTGTGTAAGGTCATGCAAATGCTTGTTATCCCAATTTCACTTCATATCTAAATGCCTGACAGATTATTCTATGTGTGTGTGTGTGTGTGTGTGTGAGAGAGAATGTGTGTTCACGTTTTGACAGAAAATGTCAGAATCTCATGTAAACGATATTCCTGTGGAGTCGGTTTTATAATGAGCTGATCACGGTTTAGTTTTAAAAACGACAATCAATCAGACGAACAAGCGGTGAAAATCCACAGCAAACGTTACAGCCTTTAACAGTCTGACCTTTGCAGAAAAAAATTGATGCTTACATGACTTAACATGCTGTCAACTTGTTAAGCATAATTGTGCATACTGTATAAACGAACTCAATAACAGGCTACGCAAAAAGGCAGTTTCAGCTAAGCAAGAACATTTGAATAAATCCTAATATAGATATATATATATATATATATATATCGATTCCTATACAGGATTTATTTCTGATTATATACTTAAAGCGGTAATATATTGCTGGCCTTGCAACGGAAAACAAGATAGCGAGTATTGCAAACAGCACAGTCCCTTACTGATACATGCATTAAGCAGTACATCCAAAGAGACACAAGCCTTTAGAAAATCGAGTTAGGATGACCGTTTACAAAAGTGCAAATATAGAAGTCCTATGACAGCATGCATCTCCAGGTACCAACTCTGAACATCCACGGATTCAAGTAACAGATAAATTATACATTATACATACTTTGATTAAATCAACAAAACCTGAGGAAAAGGTAGAACAACCCCAGAGTTTATCTCACTTTCCCACAGCAGCTACCGTGCAGAATAAGACAGAATACTGAACGTTGCACACATATTGCATTTGAATATCATATGACATGGGCAGCAAGCTGAGATTTGGATCGGAATCTGATTCAGTACATTCACAATTTAAGATTAACATTGCATCATTTCAGACGATGGTGGTTTAAAGATGTCTTCAACCAACATTGATTGACTGAGCACAGATGATGAAACTTTGTTCAAGAACAATCTATTTAAAAAAAATAAATAAATATCAATAATATTCAGATGAGACTGATAGAAGTAAAATATTTTTCACTTATAGCATTGTCACGCTCCGAGATACACAGACAAGGGATATATAATATAAGTGAGTTTATTTGCACCAACAGAAAGTTCAATCCAGCGTTTTCAAAGTCAGGTGAAACAAGCATCCCAAATAACATAAATAGATAGCTGGGAGCATATCAAGTAAGTCTTTCATGTGAGTCTTTACAGGCAGTACATCAGGAGCAACTGGTGATCGGAACAGGTAAGAAACAGGTAAGTGTTCTCAGGTAAGTAGTTTCAGGGAAGGGTTACGTGAGAGCATAGCATACAGGTAGGTATCAGGTAAGTATACTCAAGCGTGTCCATGGGTTTCTCCAAACAGTCATTCCAGCCACAGCGCTTCCATAAAGGATCTCAGTGGTGAGTAGATCAGGTGAGAGAACAAGGAGAGAAGATCGTCAG
>JAUMHQ010000074.1:363073-374611 GCA_032361165.1 Enteromius paludinosus
TTTGTCTCTGATAACGTTGTCTGCCGGCGATCTACCTCTGTAACCTGACTCTGATTCTATTAAACACTTTTGCACTTAAGCTCGCACGCCTCGCGTACTCTATTCGTAACAGTTAATCTGCTGCTACTACCAATAGATACACAGGCACACTGTTGTGAGCATGTAACATATGCTGTTGCTACAGCAAACATACATAAATATGCATATCTAGACAGGTGGAGCTGGAGGGTTTCTCAAATCAGGCCTGTGATTTTTATTTATCTAACTTACTTTGAAGAAATATTTATGTGGTTGAAACTAAAGGCTGGGCTGTTGTTTTATGTTGTTTGTTTTTTCCCAGCCCCATGCAGCTTACCATTGAGCTGTATAGGGAAAAGCATCACTCATACTTCTTTATGAAAATGTAAAGTGGGTTTTTCTGATCTCTAATTGTTTAAAGCATAGTACTTTGTGTCTGAATATATCCACCAAATCAAATGATTCCAGTAGGTATTTCCAAGATGCAACCCGCTCTTAAACTCTCTCACGTGTTCAGTTTAGAAAATAATTTTTGTGGTTAATCTTTCCATACGTCAATGACCTCCATTACAAAGCTATAATGTCACTGCATTTTAATCTGGTTAGTGTCTCTGAGTTTCAGAGTCTTAACGGCAGGACAGCGTCCCCTAATTACGGCTGTAATTATAAACTGAAATATTTAATTTTCCCATCAACACAGGTTGCTTGATATCTTGTGGTTTCATCATCTCACACTTGCCCGAGGTCAGTCTGTGCCAGCCTGGCCTGTAGATGTTTATAATAGAATTACAGGAACGACGCTCAGCCGAGAACTGACCTAAAGTAAAGTTTGAAAAGGACTTAGCGTTTTGCTAAGAGCGAAAGTTTTTGTTGCACTGCAGCGCTCTGCTTTAATCTTCTGTACCTTGAGAGATCGCCAAGCCTGAAATAGCTGAAGTGTGACAATCACCATAAGGACCTACACAAAATAAAGAAGACTTTGTTTCATTAAATTATGTGGTGTGGTTTTAAGGTTAGCTTGGTGGGTGAGTGTGTATGCTGTGAGTGGGAAGACGTCACACTGCCTCTCAGCCTCGAGTATGTTATTTGGGCTTCATAAAAGTAAGGGAGTGTAGTGTGATGTCCTCAGGTCCAACAGTAATCCATTTTTGCAAGCATCCCTGCTGTATCTAATGAAAAGTATTTGGCTCCCAAACATGCATACTCTTTATGTATGCTCTCTGTAAAACGCATTAAGATGAACAATGTATGAATACTTTGAATACAGATTCAGGTCAACACTGGTACATCTCCGGATGTACCAACTAGAGATTTCTGGATCGCTAGTGTTGTGATCTCCAGATCGTTACTCTGTTTGATTCTCTTGTGTGATTGTGGGGTGCGGTTGAGCGCGGAGGCGTTTGATCGTCACTTCGATCCAGTTATGTTCCTTTTCGTCACCTGGACACAGATCAGAGTAAGTTAGTCAATATCGTACTTTTCCGAGACTGGCTGTGGATATACAGTACTGAATTTTGTCTCTTGTACGAGTGATGCTGGCTTGCTGGTGAGTAAAGCCGGTACAGATCTAACAGCTTAGTGCTTGAAGTGAGACTCCGGCTGTTTGCAGCCTTGCACTATTTGGACACATCATGCAGGTAAGTGAAACAGGTGAGTATTCAGGTAAGCAACAGTACAGTTCACAGTTTTATAGTCTCTGCGGGTCACGGACTTTAATGTGAACAGCGCTGGTGAGTTTTCAGGTAAGTAGCACTGTAATACATAGATGCACTAATCACAGGAGATCAGACTTCAGCGCGCTCGTTGCAGGTGAGTGAACAGGTAATCAAAGATATAATTCAAGGTCTTACGATCCTCTAGGTGTTCAGGCCTCAAAGTGCTTGGTGAAGGTGACTATACAGGTAATCAGAAGCATAATTCAAGGTCTCAAAATCTCGCTGGGGTTCAGGCTTCAAAGTGCTCAGTGCAGGTGAGTAAAACTTTAGCTTCTCTTAGTCGTGACATGGAACAGTTTCTCTGTGACATAAAACAAGGTTACACTGAGGCAGACATAGTCAGAGGCATGGATGGTTACCCCGATCTCAGACAATGGAGCTGTAACATTGTTTGGCTTTTAAAGCCAGTCTTAATCTCTGCCAGGTGATACTAATCAAAACTCCGGTGACTGGGAACATGAAAGTGGCTCTGACCTGGGATCAGTGGCAGTCAAGGGCGTGACAACCAGTATGGATAGAGTTTTTTTGAAAATTCTAAATCTAGATCTGCAATTGTGTTTTACCATATGCAATGGTTGAAGGTATTGACAACAGACTGCACAATTAGCTAAATGAGGTCAGGCAACTGAGAACTGTTTAGCCAATGGGTTTTAGTGTTTTAGCAATTCAGAAAAACTGTAACTGTACATTCAAACAGTCAACTTAAAAAAAATGGTATTTTGGCTAAGGTGAGTGTCCCAGCTGGTTTGCAGGTCTTACCTCTTTTGTGCTGATCGTTTAGCATTGCTAGCCAATTATGTTTACAAGTGCTGTTGCCCTGCTAAAAAAAAAACAGCATGTGCTAGTTGGGTATGTTTTGAAGCTGGGATGCTGGTTTAAGCTGAACCAGCAAAGGACTAACTAAAACCAGCAAGGGACCAGCTTAAACCGGTATCTCAGCTTCAAAACATATCTAATCAGCATATGCTGTTTTTTTAGTGTAGGATACTAACATATTTTAAAGACTGAGTCTCCCAAAGGATATACTGAGAGATAAGGTTTGGAGTGGACCTGGAGTGGAAACTTTTTTTCTTCTTCTAAAAATTTTTAGTTTTCATACACACTTTCTAAAATAGTTGTTTTCCTCTGAGACTGGGTTATAGCAACTCTGTCTGTCAGAAATAGTGATCTTCATTGAAGAGGCTTCTAAATGATTTCAAAAATGTTGCTAAGCTAGATGTGATATGTTCATTACCATAATGTTATAATATTAGAAAACACACATATACCATATTTGGCCAGAAGCTTTCTCAAAGGAGAGTCAGTTTTTTTGGATAAGTCTTCATGTTGTGAGTGAGATGGTGTCTTAAAATGCTGCACATTTAGACAGCTCACTGCATGTTTTGGGTCTTGCAACCCATGCTTATTGGAAATATGTGCCTCTACATATATTTCTGCAGCGCCATAATTATGTACCTTACTGCACGTTTCGCTGCAGTTGCAATGTGAAATGTCCAGAGAGTGGCGCAAAAAAAATGTTTAATACGTAACCGTGGCACATTTGAAATAGGTTGATACAGGTACGTATTGCAGTGTTTTTGTAATGCTGCTTGAGATACTGTATGTTTTTGTGGCCATTCAGAATTCGAATATATCTGTCATATTCGAAACATCCCCTACACCAAACCTAAACCTACCCGATAGTGTTAACAAATGCAAAAGTAATTTAAAAACATATTTGCTTATGCTGCCATGCTATTTTAACTTCCTTACACTGATTTGAGCTGTTTTGTGAAGCCATTTCACACCGGATTCAAATCGGATCACTGCCCAAATGCAATGGCGTATCACATGAGCTACCGAGTAAACTGACTGAATTTACAAATTGCGCAGGATGTTACAGTACAAATGTTTTGAAGTCTTAACATATTCCGCAACTTATTGCGTGAAAATAAGCCTTTATTAATAAAAAAATGACCTGTAAATCATAATTCTACGGAGCCCCTTAAAGGACATGGTGGAGGATTTTTTTTCAAAATATTTTGCGTTCTCTTGCAAAACTTTTGCATTCTCTCACAAACCTTTTGCGTTCTCTGGCATAACCAGTTGAGCTCACATCATAGAAGTGGTGCTGCAGCGAGAGCGATCATAACGCACATATGGAACCATCAGCTGTCAAACGCATCGGATATGGCTGTAGCGCCGCTTCAAGTCGAACACACCTGTTGTTCTCCTGCATTTGCATTGTACTTCATGCTTTTGTTGGCACCTGTACAGACATTGTGTGTTCTGTGCTGCACCCAACGGTCGGTGTATAACATCAAAGAGCGGCGAGAGCTTTTGGCAGCTGATGATGTAGAACTGCTCCATTACGGTGCTGTCTAATACACTGGAAGCTTAAAGTAAACAGAAAGTGAACACAAAAAAATGCAATCCATTTTGCGAGAGAATACAAAGTTTTGCGAGAGAAGGCAAAAGATTTGAAAAAAAAAATTATTTTCACCTTGAATTTTTTTTTACCCATCCCGATTTTTTCCCTCCACCACGTCCCTTAAGGGGCTGCATATAATTCTGTTTGACTAAAAGTTGTGGGAGTTGTTTTACTGCCTCTAGTGTTCATTTCAACGGGAAACTGCAGTGATTTGTATGTACTGTATAGGTGTGTTTTTTCAGTTTTGCAGAAATGTATGAGGCATGTATTCCAATGAGCCTAGGTTGCATTCTCTTTAAGAGTCAGTTGCAGATTTGCTATTTACATGAAAGAATTTGCAAGTCCAACACCTATACACAATAATAAACTTTTACATTGTAATCCTTTCAGTTTTAATAGTAGGCAGCATGTTTGTGTGATGCTGTGCATCCCTATGTGTGTAGTAAGCAAAGTGTATGTGTTGTGGACCCATATTTGTGGCGTATATTACAAACATGCTCTTGAAAATCAATCACGAACAATGTTTCTGAACTCACCTTGTTTTCAGACCAGCACATCCATGAGTACGCAAATTCATTTAGCTATTTAAACAATGTGGCACGGGCGGGAAAACATTAGCTGTGTTGGGCTAAAACTAGTAAAAACACTTGTGTTACACATGGTGCTGCATTGTCCCTGGTTTATGATAGTGTCGCTTTTGGATTTAGAGCTGTGCATTAGAAGCAAAAGGGGGCCTAATAATTATATTTCAGGATCTATCAACTTAAAGTTTTAGAAAAGCAATGCATCTTGCAAGATGTGTCAAAGTTGGGAAAGACTTGATGATTTACATTTCAAATACAAATGAACATTAATTTTGTTTTTATAAAATAGTTTAAAATACATAATTATATAGAATAAAAGGAATAAAATGTTCTCGGACCGCGGCCCCGTTGTGCTCCCCCTCAGTGCCCTTCTTCCCGGAGGTGCATGAGGAGCTGACCAGATTGTGGCGAGCCCCGTACTCGTCACGCCTCGCCCCCAGCTCCTCTCCCCTCTCCACCCTCGACGGAGGTGCAGCCAGGGGGTAAGTGTCAATCCCCCAGGTCGAGCGCACTGTGGCAGGACCGCCATGGCCCCCATCCGAAGCGCGTGAGACCTCGTCCGCTCTCGCGGACCGGGCTTACCACGCCGCTGGGCAGGCTGCCACCTCCCTGCATGCGATGGCCACACTACAAGTGTACCAGGCCAAGGCACTCAAACTTCTGCACGAGGGTGGGTCTGATCAAGGGGCCATGCAGGAACTCCATGCCACGACCGACTTCGCCCCTCTCATACTCACACTGTGATAAGGTGCACCTGGCTGTAATTATTGCACGCCAATATGCATTGGCTTTTTCCAAAGAATTCAAAGACGATTGGTCTCTCAAGCGAGATCCCATATGTAACTTCTCTGTTCCCTCCTTCAGGAAACGTGGGTTACGTTCGTAACCTAGAAGTTTCTTTTGGGTTTTATTCTTAAAGCTGTTAATCTCAACAATACAAAACAATGCACGTTTGTTTGATTTTTTTGTGAACTGCTGTCTTTGAAATATTAAGGATAGAAGCAACTTGACACTCACTGAATCCCTGTGCCAATAAAGCTATGATTGAGCCCTTTTTTCTTGATTTAAAACCTTTCTTTTCACTGTTTTTGGCATGTTTAGTGTTTATATTTAAATTTCTAATTACTTTTGAAAGACTTCTAGCATTTTTTACCATCCGACTGGTCACACTGCAAGAGGAAAGTGTTGATTACAGCAGTGCTTGTTTATACGTTTCCCATTAAATACATTTGGATTCAGGTGCTCACCAAATAAGTACCTAAATAAACAGAATGAATTATGTTTGTGTAGAAATTTAACAAAGACTGGCATGAAATGCTTGTCATATTCCAAGAGATACTGATTTAGGAGTAAATTGCAGTGGTCACTTATATTTATATATATATATATATATATATATATATATATAGTATGGCAGTTTCTAAATTGAGCACAGTTTGGTTCCTGATGAGTTGTCGGATTTGTGACCTTGATATGTAAACTAGCAATTAAAGCACCATTAAATAGAGGGTCTCAGTTTAAAAAGAACATCTTGTAAAAAATGTGACCCTGAATACATAATTTGTCAGTCATTTCCACAAAATAGGTACACCTGCCTGTTAGCATGAATATTCGCATTGCTTTTAATTCATTTGCACTGGAAGACACTGCAAACTATCACTTAAAGACACCGTATTAGAAAAGAACAGAATCTGCTGGATTCTGCTGATTTAAAATCCTAACACAGAGCGTAATGAAATTATATTAAAGTGATGACGCAAACCAATATACCACAATCACTCTGCTCAACACAATGCACCCATGACGATAACTCAGGGCAGGTACATCACTGGAGCTCAGCTGGAGAGAGTTAGCTGCTAATAATATAATCAAGATTTTATGAAGCAGCACTGCTACAAAAAAGCATTTTTTAATCAGTATTTTTCTCTTCTCTTACAAAGATCCCTGAAACCAGGAGCAATTTTTTGAGAAGCAATTTATTTTTCATTTGTTAATAACTTTTAGATTTATGCTTAAAACAAGAGAAACTGTTTACCGGTGGGTAAAGAAAAAAACAATAAAAACTTGTCTTAATATTTTATCACTGTGCAGTGACAAAAAAGTGACAAAAGCAATTAGGTTACTTTTCCCACATACAAATAAAATACCATAAAACATTGCCTACTAAAAGCAATGTAGTTCTTTTTACTACATAGCACATCCTTTAAATTTAACGGTATTCAAAAAAACAAATGAAAAAGTAGTTAAACATCAACCCAAAACAATTTCATTCATTAATTCAAATTTGGCATAAAATCCACTCAGAAATGTTTCCATAATTCATATTCAACAGCCTATTTAAATACTAAACTATTATGGATTATGATTTTGAACTTCACTGCATGTAAATCATACTTCACATGTTCAGTGTTTGGGTGAACGCAATCGATTGTGCTTTGGATCGCCTGCGTGATCACTTGAATTTGTTTCTCATTACAGCAGAAACGAGTGAGACATCATTATGCAACTATAAAGGGACTACTTTTAAAAACGTGTCAAAGATTTTATTTTATTTCTGTGAATTATTAGTCTAAAGTCAAATATATTTTGTGAATAGGACTAGGACTAGGCCCACCTATTTATTAAAAACCTCAGTTCATGTAAATACTTATATTTCTGTTATTTTAATCCAGCTTTATAACAAAAGTGTTTTTTAATAGTTGTTATTAACTTTAATATCTCCACCCAAATAGCAAAACATAGAGCTGCAGCTGTTTCAAGCCACAAATATTTACAAATATTAATTTAATGACCATCTGGGACAAAATTTAATCCTGGCCGGGAGTCTCATCCAGGAATAGGCTAATGAATTCAACATTTGAATTATGTGATATCCATCTGTAATCTGTAAAGCAAGGGTGAAGTCAGTAATAAAACAGGCCACTGTCCCTGTGGCATGATCATGACTCAGCACTCCGTCCCTGCTGGAAGCTCTTTTAGACGAGCCAGTCTCATGTTGTCAAAGTGAGAAGTCACCATAAAAGCACTATAAGAGGATAATAAATTTAACCACACTATAAAATCTTACTGCTTGAACTTGCTTTAGTATGCAAAGAAATTACTTTTGAAAAGTTCTGTATTAAGAGTAAGGTTTACTTGAAATGATATATTTTTGTAAAAACTCGTAATTCAGCTTTATTATTCATCAGAGCTCTTGTTTTATTTGGTTATTTGTTTTAATTATTTTAAAGAAATCTAAGACTGTATTCTGGTTTGTTAATGAACATACTCCCATAAAATCCATGAGCATGCATAATACTTTCAATGCAGAGGTTTATGGATTTTCCAGATAGACTCAACTTCGCAGTTTATCATTTTGGAGTAATTAATACTTAATTCCTAATTGTATGTTGCCATGCAAAGAGGTTTAAGAAATCTGTTTTGATTTATTACTCACAATTATTACTGATTGCTTTGGGTTTAAAAGCATAATTGTGCATTGGAAACTAGTTGAAAGTAAGGACAGCAAAAAGGTTGTCTTTTTTAGGGATTAAAACTAGGCTACTTCGGCTGAAGCATAACACCAGCAACTCATTCCCTCTGTACATTACATAAAACTGCCTGTCTTGGACACCTACATTTCTTTGCTCAGTCCTCTATAAATATTCTAAAAGTTGTGCTCTGCCTGAGAAAGTGAAGCAGCAGTGACTTGACAGACACCGTTTCACTCCCATAGCAGCAATTGGGATTCCACAACTAAATCAGCCTGGTTCTATCACCCCGGCCCCCATGCCTTACACTCAGCCAGGTCTTCTTTATTGTCCTCTGAAAGAGCAATCTCCCACAATAACGCTAATTTCAGTTGTTATTTATAGAAACAGCATCTCTGTCCCTTGCCTTTTCCTTGTAGCAGCCCACTGCAGAGAAGATTACATTTTAATTAGGCTGGTTGGAAACGGCAAGGAGAGCTATTGACTTGAGCTGAAAAGTGCCAAGCCAGGAACATGAAATTCTCCTTAAGGTCGTCCTCAGAGTATTGTGGGAATTCTTAGCAAGGTTTTTTGAAAGCGAGGGGGGAAAGGCTTGTACCATAATGGAGTTTCAATATATCCTGTTCTCCTCAAAGCAAATGGACACACAGATTCCAACTGGCTTTGCTTAAGCTTGAGAGACGTTGAGCAACTCTTATTTAATAGCGCTCATCAAATCCTGAGTCTATATCTGAGTCTAAAATCACACTTGACGTACACTCATGGATTTTTTTCTGCTCTTTTATGTTATTGACAACTGACACTCAATAAAAAGAATCAAATGAAAAAGATTCAGTGGAATATCTGCCATCAAATGCAAGCATTTGAGCAAGTCCTTCAGCTTGAAGAGGTATTGTCAGTCAGCCGTGGAAGTATTTGTGCATAGCAAGTCTTTACTATTTAGAGGTCAATTCCGGGTGAATAGTTTCAGCGAGTATATTGTAGTTCAAAGCAGCAGAAATATTCTCAGTGAGACTTTTTCAAAGGCAGGATGAATGGCGTTTAGAGTTATCTTATCGGTGGTTTTATGGTGTGGAGATATATGTACAGTACATGCATATGTACAGTGAGCTACAGTAAAGCACTTCTACTGAAAGTTTCAGCTTACACCATGGCTTTGGTGCTTGCTTGGTTGTACAAACATATGTTTACTGTGGCCGGAAATTAAGCCTTTGTTCCCACAACATATTGTTTTATTAAATCAGACCACATTAATAATAAGTTGTATAATGAGTTGCATAAGGCTCTGTAGCCAGCAGGGGCATTCAGACCGAAATATGTGGTTTGCTTGTGTCAGTCATGTTCATTAATATTTGAAATGAAAGAGTCAGCTCTATCAATCTGCTGCAGAAAAGAGGTAAAATAGGAAAGTAATTGAGCAAAACAATGGTAAGTGACGGTTGTAAGATTTTCTAAAAGGTGTTGATGAAAAGAAAGGTTGATTTAATTTAATTTGGCATATGCAAGCACTTTGCCAATGCATTGATAGTGTTGGTGTGGTACACAGTGTTATTGTGGGCACTTGTGAAATATGTGAATGAATTTTCTTTATAATCTTGTTTTTTTTGTTTTTTTTTTAATGCACAGTAGCTTCTTTTTCATCAACAAGTTAATTGTTTTGATATTCACATTTATCTGAACAAAAGTAGCAGATAAAATAGCTAAATAAAAATACAAATTTACCTTTTTACAGTATGTGGCACTTATGTAACAGCAGTCTGGAATAATATATATATATATATATACACACATATATACTTATTGCAAGTTGTTTTGAGGCTGTCCAAGAGATTTTGAGGTCAACCTGCCATTAAAAAAGTTAAAAGTGAAGAACACTATTTTTGTGCATTTAATATTTCAAAAATCCAGTCTCCAAACATTATCTTATACTATCTTATCCCAGATAGACTATTGTCCATACCAGCATCCAAAACACAACATATGTTGGTGATCATCTGGTTTTTCAACAGGGACAACACCGGCCAAGTCTTCCCAAAATAGATTACATTACAATTTAGTGAATCAACGTGGTAAGGAAATTGCACCAAGACTGTGACAAGATGTGTGCCATGAACAAATGTGTTAAGGTTCCTCCAAGGCCAGTTCTTCAGCCAGCCCTAACCGGATGACACAAGCTCTTCACACAGAGTCACATCAGGGGTTTGAGGAAATGAAGCCACTTGACCTTGCTGACTCCCTGGTCCTCTTAGCATGTCTGACGTCATGCTATACAGTCATTTCTCATTGAATCCTTTCTCCATCCTTGACTGTTTTACCTTTCATTTAGTATGGCCTTGTGTTTAAGGTCAACTGTCCATAAATCTGTAACATGATTTATCTGTATTTTGTCTAAATCATTGGAACCAGCAAAGGTAATAACAGTAAAGCTACTACTTAAATCTGCAATCAGCTCTGAACTGTAGTGTCCACAGTGATCTGTAACTTAATATCTCTTCACATTTGCAGCAGCAGCAGGAAGCTTGCATTGTGAATTCTGCCCTTAACAGTCATTCAGAAATGTTAGTTACTTTAAGTATTATCCACCCTTCTAGTCAGTGGCATTCTACTTTATAGTGACATTCAGCAGCATGAGCCTCAACTATCCAAAATCACTCTGCAAACTTTCTACCAGTAAAACTGCAAAGGTGCAGACAAATTTTCCATTCTTAGGCAAATTTGTACAGGTGAATTTCAGTCACTACAGTAGGTATATACACAATCTGTTATTTCATTTGACTGTGAAAATGTCCTATTTTAATGTTGCATCAGGTTCAAAATGGTTATGCAAATTCATTTTATTGACCAACAGCTTTGTTACATACTTCATACAGTACATCTCAACATTATTAACTGTAGACAATAAATCTTGCCTATGAAATTTTCATTTCACCAGTGTGGCTGCACCTTTATTGTAATTTATCACAGCCATGTTTATGTTCAGAACAGCAGCACAAATATGAACGTGATATTGCTTTTGTACAGCAATTCAATACGCAAGCCTAAAATAGCAGATTTACATTTTAGATAAAACGCCAGGTTAGGGCTGGGCGATTTGGCTGAAAACTGTATCGTGATATCTGATAACGGTCTTTCCCTATCAGTCGGTCACTCCGAGACACGTCGGTGACCGACGAATAGGACTCTCGCTTCGAGATGGCAAATCAACTCTGCGTGTATACAAACACGCCAATGAAATTTGCTTATGCTGATTAATATCCAGCTGAACCTAGTCACAGCGCGAGTATAAAATAGGTCAGCGGATAAGCATTCATTAGCTTTTCGCTTCGGAGCCGAGCTACACG
>JAUMHQ010000074.1:382210-398910 GCA_032361165.1 Enteromius paludinosus
TGTCATGCCGCACGCGTTGCTGTTCCTGTGTGGAGTCAAGAGGTCTAATTCTGTGCCACCGCATAACTATAGATGTGATAAAAAAAATGATGACAGTATATATACGTATATATTCGAGTCCTGATCGGGAGGTAACGTCCGATTCTGATCGAGTCTGAAATCACGTGATCGGACCCGATTTCAGATCATGTGATCGGATCGGGACATCCCTAGTTAAAATTACCACTGAGTGGTTTATGCATAAATACAATATTTCTGTTTTTGATAAGCGGCATGAATGGTTTTCATAGCTTGGTGTTGGTGGTGGTTTTGCATGAATGATTTCTGTCAGACCTGCAAAATTGTATGCCCTGTAATCTGGTAATTTGTGTTGCCTCTCACCCCACTGCAAACAATGGAGCAACCCCAAAACATAAAAGTGAAACGCATTGAAAGTAGAGGTTTATAAAACATACCTATTGCTGGTCTTACTGATGAAATACATAATGAAGGAGAGAATTCTAAGCATTTAATTCCAGTTTCATGCCTTCTCTGCTTTATCTGGGGACCTGTGCTTGCTGTGAGCATGTTCTTGAGTTCCAGCTGCCACCTGAGAGTTTAGATGAATTTGGATAGATAAAAAAGTCACTCACTCAAGTAGGTTGTAGCTGCAATTGCATTATCTGTTCTACACTATACTGAAAGGTTTCTTACAAAGATGTCCATTATGCATATACACTTGCAGTCTGTATGGTATTAGACAATCAGCTGATTGCATGCCATGCAAATAATAGCACATTAATGGAATGAATGCGCTTTCTGTTGAGCTCTTTGAAAAACTTTTATTTCAGGGTAAGTGCAGCTGGTTGTTATTGTAGTCAAATGTGTTCTGTCCAAAAATGTAAAAACATATGAACATAACTCACCTTTTCTCACCTTTCTGACAGGTTAACGCATGACTTTGAACACTTTGATGTGTTTCCCCTGAACACATATTTAATGCCAGCTGGCAAAGCCTTGAACTTTTGCTGCTCTAACATTAGCAGGTCAAGGAGTATTAGATCAGTTCACTGCACTCGCCAAGCAAAGTGTGAGACTGTGCATAATTCCTGCAGAGGGGGGCCGAGGAAGGCATTGATTTTCATGCTTTTGAAAGATTAGTCTGGTAGTCTTGGAAAGGCACTTTAAAAATATATTACAGCTTCCTGGCACTGAGGTTCGGATGAGAAATAAAAGGACAGCGGATCAGCGATGGGAAATGGTTTGTAATAGTTCTACAAATAGCAAATCATTAGCTCACTGTGCCTACAATATTTAATGTAAAGAAATATGTGATCAGCTACGTATGTGATATTTATTTTGTAAAGGGTGCAGGGCAGTGGATTGTATTATATAATGTGCTGGTTAAAACCCCATTGATAGATTCTTGAAATGTCATATGAATAAATATGCGATACTTGCTTCTGAATTTGAATTAAAAAAAGCCATCTTTCAAGCAATGTATTGACCATGTATAAGACAAATAATTATGCAAAACACTGGTAATGTAAATCTGTGAAACACTGTGTCATCATCACATCCAGTGACCTTCGGCAACTGATAAAACATTTCAAACCTGGAATACATTGGGCGTTTAATGTCTTTGCTGTTTTCATGTGTAATTAATGTTTGTTCGTGTAATGCAAGGATTCCCAAACGTTTTTGTCAGCTAAATCCTTTTGACATTAAATATTTACTTGAAGTATCCACAAGGAAGTGGATATTTAAATAATTTAACCCCACATTTCACATGTGCACAGTTCTAAGTGGTAGGGAAATAATCACAATGTGGTCAAATAACAAATCAAATATTATAGTTTAAGTGTGTTTATTTTTCCCCAGAGTTCAGCCATGCTGTGTTTAGAATATTCAGGCCGAGGGGAACATTGCGTTTACAAGAAAAAATAAAAAAAAGTTGCAATTATGAGATACAATGCTGAGACAGAGCTGAGATAAAAATCGCAATTACACAAAACAAAGATTTTGAGTCATAATATCTGACAAAGCAATAGACAGTATTGAACAGCAATAAAAGCTGTAGAGATTGTTTCCATGACTGATCAGAAAAAATCCGTCAGTGTTTTGCCACTCATTATAACACACATAGATGAAATGAAGACTCCTGCTCAATAACTGGAGATGCTTCTTCTGTATTAGATAAATCCCTGCTGTGAGCTATTTCATAAAGTAATGGGGACAAAATCGGTCATGGCAAAATAATGAAAATAAACTAAAATAATGGGGACATGACACACCGTAAATGATGCTTATCATGTTTGTGGGCTCTGCATGAAAGATCCTGTGGCTAACTGGAGAAACCCAGCCGTAATAAACTTCCCTCCATGCCATTTATGAAGCACCATGGGGAAATCCCACCAGTGCACCGGTTAAGTGAGGCATCCCACAGCGACTGGAACGGAGGCCTCTTACATATGCCTTCTCTTCCTGGTATATGCTGTAGCCTCTATACTCGCTACATTAAAGGCTTAGAGGTTTCTTGTTAAGTGCCAGGCATAGCTGCTTCCAAAGTGCTTTGATATCGTCAGCACAGGATGAAGTTCTTTCAGCTGTGGTACAAGCAGAGATGCTTAAGTGAACTATTAACACAACAGAATAGAAAGTAATGTATGGTGTACAAAAAGCTTTTATTGGAATTTGGAGAGCTAGGATGGGAGTGTGTTATATATTTAAAGTTTGTAAACGTTTTAGAACTTTCTGCTCATTTCATCTTCCCTATAAAGTTAATACATTTTGTACAGTATTGATCTTTGAGTGAGTCTGACTGGATGAGAGCCGGACCTGGGACTCGAACCCATGAACTTTGGGTTACAAGTCCAACTCCCTATCCTTTATCCATAAACGTAACAATCTTGCTATCTTTTAATAGGCAGCATTTATTGAGGGAAAACCTTTAGTTTAGGTTGAAATGAAATAAGCAGGATTTTGCACAACATAAAATGCAAGCTACTAATCACTTAAGCTGGTCCACCAATGAGATTGCTCGAATGCTCATCCTTGTCTAAGCACTTGCTGGATTGGTCATTGAATCATTGACTCATTCACTCGGTCAATCAAGTAATTTATACTTTATAGGTCAATGGTAATTTTTTTTACTTGGACTAGATATGCCTTTTTTTTTTTTTTTTTGACCTACTTTGTTGTTTGGCATTTCAGTGTCAAGTCAATGTGTCAGACTGAGCAGCTTCCCTTATAAAGGCTTCAGCCACACTTCAGAAAATCTTGTTTCTCAGTGGCAAAACCCCCTGCTGTCAGCCGACTGTAATGCGTTATGGAGAAAACTGTCGCAGACAACATCTCTCTCAACCCTCTTGAATTTCAGTATCACCTCAACAGTATCTTTATTCCTCTATCGCTTTTGAGAAAGCCAAAGTGGGATTAGCAGTTTTTTAAGATATTGTTCTGGCCAAGTGGCTTCAGAAACAAATGCTGTGCATGTATATTAAAGTCTTCTCTTGTTCCTTGCGTCAAAATGAAAGCTTTTTTGTGGCTTAAAGCGATAGCATTGGTTTTACTTCTGTTCCCTGCCTGGTAAAAACATAGGTCCAAAAATATATATAATCCACTGTTATGCAAGGTGGGCCTATTTTAGTTAATTAATGGTGACTCAGCTTGTGTATGTCTAAGCTTGAGCTTGAGATGTAATGTTTTGCATAGTGTTTTCTAAGGCATGGCTTTAATTAGAGTAAATGCCAGTGTTCTAACAGATTAGACAGAGGCACCCGGGCACCCGGGCACCCTGCTCATTCTCTGACAGCGCTCCCTCAATATTGGACTGTAATTACCCATCTAGATTGAGCACAGTCGGTTCCTCGCAGCTGTATGACTGCCGAATGGTGACACATTAGGATTTGTCTAGAGTTTGAATGTGTGACTGCATGAGAAAGAGATTGGGAGCGAGGGATTTGGCATGCTGGATGGCAGATTATTCTTCATTATTCAACACTAGCTTAACATTTTGGAATAGTTACAGTGTTTACAAGAAAAATAACACGTAAAGCATCACAACAGCCCACAGTACATCTTAAAATAAGTCTTAAAATAATTATCCAAACCCTCAGTATCTGTATTCTGGACTTCAAAAAATAAACCCTACACCAATCGAACCCTAAACCTACCTGATATCAAATGTTGATATCAGATGTTAACAAATGCAAAACTGATATAAAAAAGGAATTTGTTGATGCAACCCTGTCATTTCAACTTCCTTTTAAACAGGTTTGAACTGTTTTGTTGAACCGTAGTTACAAAGGATTAAAACCAGAGCTCCTCGCCTCTCCAGTACACCTCTGTACTCCGTGAGCTACCGAACAAACCTACCATCTATGAAAACACAAAAATATGAAGCTGGATGCTAACATTCAGAAGTATCAGTTTTCAAATATCCCAGCATATTGTTTTAAAGTCACGCTATTGTGTGAAAATTACGCTTTATTAAGCGAATTTTGTGTGAAAAGGAATAAAAGGTGTCAAAGTTTTACTTCCTCTTGTGTTCATTTCTTTTTGAAAACTGCACAGATATTGTCACGCTGTCCCTCTTCTTGTTTTTATGTTCAATTCATGTCCACGTGCTCTTGTGTTTGTTTTCATGCCCCTTTTCCTCATGTGCTCGTTCATTTGTAACCACGCCCCTGCCATTAGTGTTTGATCCTCTGCCAGCTGTGTATTCCAGGTGTCCTGTGTTTTGTCTGTGTATTTATGCCACGCTCTGTCTAGTCTTCCTTGTCCGTCGATGAAGTTCATTATTAGCGTTTGTCCGCGTTGGCCTACGTGCATTCATCAGCCCGTTGTGTATCCTTGTGTCTAATAAATGTTAGTTTGTGTGAACTCCTGTCTCTAAACTCTCTGTGTTCGCTGAGAAAGCGAGACTGCGACAGCACGCCACCAAATCATGACAGATCGACAGAGTTGGGAGAAGAGGGAGATGAGCTCTGGCCGTCATAGTGTTCACCCCAGGGTTCAGGAACATGTTTTCCTCCTTTGTAGGGAATCATGAAAATTCTGCTGAAGTGCTGGATGATGCTCAAAGGAAGCAGAAACGAACCTGTTCTCCAACTGAAATTGCAGCAGTATTTCCGCGACCACATAGCAAGGGGTAAATTCGCCACTAAAATTGAATGCCAGCAGTGCAAGAATGCTGAGCATCCAGCTTTGGCTACTCACACGCTTCAAAACATTAGGGATTTTGTCAGGAATCGTGGTTTAACCCTAAAAAAGAAACAGGCTCACTAGGTTGTTGTTTTTTTTTTTACTTTTTGTTTATATGTAAGCAGAATATTTGTCTGCTGTTTGTTGATGGGTTAAATATGCTTTCAGCAATGCTTCGTTTGACTGATATGTTTAGGAACAGAGTTCTCCTCTTTACATTAACAATAAGAGCGTTGGGTTTTTGCATTACACACAGTACACACAGGATGTTTCTTGATATGCAAAATTATCTTGTGATGTAAAATATTATGGGCAACTACTGTAATGTTGATTTAAACAAGAACAAATTTTGCCCCTCGTTCTCAGACTGTTATATGTCTGCATTGCTTGTTTGAATGTTGTTTCTTCGCTTAAATGTGATCACCCAGTCTGGGTTTTTCTGCAAACAACCGGCTAGATTTACATTATGTGCATAGATCGATCAATAGATAGACTGACTCACCAATCGACAATTCTTTATGTCACTCCCAAATAGTAGATCCTTGACCACACAATATAAAAGGTAAAGTTGCATATTTACAGCACTATACAAAAAGATTGTACATACTTGCACAATGCGTGCACCGTGTGCTGAGTCGGATCATTGGTCCTCACATATCAGGTGTGTTCCTTTAATACACAGTCTTTGCTACTGTGTATGTGTTAAACCATTGGTCCTCATATATCATGTGTGTCCCTTTAATACACTCAAATAACACTTCTGTGTTTTGTATAGCTAGTGTCCTTAGAAATCACATTAGTCCTCATAATACGGTTTTGTGACATGGCTTGTTTTTAAAATGATAAATTGTCCTCATAACTGTGTATATTTCCAGATTGTTACATTATAGGCACATTTTACAGTTAAATCTGTGTTGTATGCATCAAAATAGATTTTTTGATCTTCACCACATATCTGTACAGCAAGTGATAATACACCAACACATCTGTTTGGGCTGCAGTGTCCTCGTAACTCACAAAAAAACAGTATGTGTGTGTGTGTGCGTGTGTGTGTGTGTGTAACCTCACCCCCTTAAACATAAAATTCTATCAATTATTACTAGTTAGTATGTCAGGAAGATTACAACATTTCTTAGTCTCTGCAAAACCGTGTTTTGTAATACTTCACACAAGAACACCTGAAGTAGGCCAATCTTAGTAGCTCGAAGACCCCGTCCTAAATATGAGAATGGCACTCACCTAATCAGGACAAAGGAAGTTCTATTTTTTCTCCTCGATTAATGCTTAGGCAATTTAGAGAGTGAAACAAAGCCTTTGTTAGGTTAGTTATTCCCCAAGGTTCACCAGAGGTGCAAGTCGTAAGTGATTTTGGAGGCTATAATTAATTTAGATATGCACTAAAAACCCAAAGAGAATCTATCCATTAGCACAAATCTAATTTTATCTCGTCAATATGTGAGGAGAGAGAAGCATATTTACAATTTAACAAATCGTCTTCATGGATTTTATCTGGTTTGTAGCTATCTTTAAAACAGGCTGGAAGCTATCACAAACTGTCACCGAGAGAGTTTTATCTGTTTGCGTGAAACATTGATTCAGCTTTAGTGCAGCCTTAGTCCAGAATTTCATTGCTCAACTTCTGTTTTATTCTCAATGCTTGTTTACAACAGGGGCATCTTGTCAAAAGGAAACATCCATTGTGTGTTTTGACTTTCCCAAAAATGTTATAGTTTCATTTACTTCTTACATACCATTACATATGTGTGTGTGTGTGTGTGTGTGCACCTGGTATTTATCACCTTATGGGGTCCAATTAAGATATTTGTTAGGTCCCCATGAGGAAACAAGCTTATAAATCACACAGAATGAAGTTTTTTTGAAAATCTAAGAATGCACATAGTTTCCAGTGAGGGGAAGGTTTAAGTGTAGGGTCAGTGTAGGACTATAGCACATACAGTCTGTACATTACGCCTATGAAATGTCCCCATAAAACATGTAGACACAACACATGTGTGTTTAATGTTTAAGTTGTTTTTAATTTACACCAAATATTAGAGATCATTATTATCAGCCATTTATTAGTTTTTGGTCATAGAACAATAATTGGTTATCAAACTGAATTCATTAGTGTAAGTCTTTGATACATAATCAGCCACTGGGAATAAACAATTAACAATTTGAATAGCATAAAAAAGTAGGATAGAATTTTGTTATTTTTTATCATTCATGGCACAAAAGTTGTGTAACATAGTTTAAGAACCACTGGTATGAAGCGTCTCAGAGAAACAGCTGCCACAGACAGCTGGGTTTTCTAATTAAAACTAGAAGTCTTGATGACGGCAACCTTCTGCAATTGTTCATCAAGGCTAACGTTTGACTGACTAAAGACTCTTATAAAATTAGTGACTGTCTGGAGAACATTTGTCAAGTCATACAGTACTTTCTTAAAAAAAAACATGCACCTGTATACTTTGAGTTTCTTAGGGGACTTTTTGTATTATGATTATTTTTACAGTAATGCAGGGTTTTGCATAGGCAGAAGTTTTGGCTGGCAGCATAAAAATAGTTGTAATTCTGATTATTTCACTGATTTAACTAGTTCTGCTTATTCATATCCGGTCTGCTCTGTACTATGGTTTAATATGATCAAACTTTGGAGAGTGTGTTAGTGTTGGCCATGACCTTGAATAAACATTGAGTTGTTTGATAGATGTGTTTTAAAATACCTGATAGTATCAGAAAGACTCTTGGCAAGGGCATTGTTCTCATTTATCAGCCTCTCTCTTTAATGCTCTCTTATCAGGAGAGATTTATGGTCATTTTATACCACGATAAGTTACCAGAAATGGGAAACGTGTTAAATCAAAGTGCTACGCAGATGCTTCAAACGGTACATAGAGATATTGGGGTATTTTTCATATCGGGTAGCAGCTTTTGTGTTTGGTGACACTCATCACTGAAACAGATTATTCCAAGGTCTAAAAAGAGCCTTTCTAGTCTCTGTGCGGAATAATGATGTGCTGGCTGACATTTCAAAGAACAGTTAACATACATGTCTGTGCTCAAACACACTGAGCTGTGGAGGGCAGGCAGGCAGGATTAGGGTTAGTAAGTCATTTTCTTACTAAACTTGACAAAAAGGCCAAAAACAAAATGTGAAAGTGAGCTAATGCATAGAAACATATCACACTGCTCAGTGTGGGTAGACATAGGTACACTGTGTTGGGGTTTAAACTGGCCAGAAAATAAAATAACAAAAATATGTTTGTGTGCAGCGTACAGTATTTTAAACTTTAAATCAATCATTGAATCCTTTGCGCATCACGTAATTAAATTCATGGACATCAAGATGTTACAAGTTTTATTCACTACCTCTTTCAAACTACGTTTATTCTTAATGTATTGAATCCTGCTTATTATTAAGCTTTTCAGCATTATTAAGCATAAAATAAGTTAAATCTCAACTTATTTGTTTGAATATGAGAGTCTAATAGTTGAAAATGTCCTGCAGTGTAACATGCTAAACTCCATCTGAAAACTGCCTTTTCTAATTGTATTGTAATGCAGTTTTTATGGCCTCATGTTAATTGAGAGACTGCATGGGAATTATTTGTACTATTAAAAATTCATTTGTCACACAGAAAAATGAATTATTTCACTTGAAATAAACTAGCACAGGGCTCTTACTGAGTTTGCAAGACAGGATTCAGCATTCTTGTTTGCATCAAGACCAAGTCTATCTAAGTTGGGTATTAATGCAGAGATGATATATGAGTATAAGCTGGACTTTGACAAGGTGCTATGCCACACACGAGCCCAGCCTTCTCATTAGACCTGGTGAATGCCAACGAAGGGCGAATGATGAGCTATAAAACTTGTTAGAACATTAAGCTACTGTGCATTGACATTTTTAAGCAGCTAGTTGTGCCAATTACACCTTTTTTGGTCCTGAATTACATCTTAACCAGGTTCATACAAGTTATGCTATAATGAAAGAACCTGAAGCATCGTGTTGGTTACCATACAAACTTCCACAAACTTAAAAAGAGGCAGAAATGTAAAGCATGTATATTAAAAATTCTGTTATAACCATATCGTGCTATTCTGTGTTTTATTTGAGCTGCTTAAATCATGTATTGTAGGATTTATGGCATAGCATTGCCAAATGGGTATACTGTAACTTCACACAGTAAAGGTTTATGAGTTATTTTTGGTTATATATTTGAAGTGACATTGACACAGTGTAATGCATGAGTAATATTATTTAATGATATGTATTTATTATGGTTATTATTTGTTTTCCGGATATGCTAAATTTGCTGTTGTTACTATTATAACTGCATGTGTAACTATGTCACCTTACAATGTTGGATAACACTTTATTTCGATAGTCCACTTTAGACATTCTACTACTTAATATCTTTTAATAAGTGATATTAACATTTTGTCGCAATACTGTAGTATTTTACCATTTTTAAATGATCCATATTCACTTTCATTGCACTGTACGTGCCTCGTTGTAACCTAGAAATTTAGCTGTAATCAACTTTAGGCCCAAATGCTGTCAACTGAGCTTATTTTGAGCATTTAACTCAAAATATTATTTTAATTCTGTAACGCTTGTGAGGTCGTGAAAATTTTGGAAGAACATTGTTGTTTTTTGAGAACATTGTTATATTGCCCTCTCTCTTTGTGTTCGGAGAGGTTAGTGTGGTGTTTGTGTAAGATAGGCGACTGCGCTCTTCCCCATCCTCGGCCTCCACGCCATGCCTCTGATTTATGCGTCTCTCCCCTCCACCCTTCCCTGCACCACTACATGCGCTGCATGTGCAATGAAGTGGCCCGTCCTGTAAATCTGAGGCGTATCCACTTACCTCACAGATCTACGGCCAAGCCTTAGCCCTCAGGCATGCCTGCTTTATTACAACAACCCTCTCCTCTGCTGTTAATTTATTTGGGCCTCTCCCTTTCATCGCCCCTGCAACTCCTACTTCCCGTCGCCTAACAACTGTTGTTTAGAGCTCCACTGTCACTTTTGGCCCCGCTCTGCGGTATGTGCCCTTGGGTGATTAAAGCCTTCCTCAGCCTCAGCAGGAGCTGGACCAGGGTAAGCTGTGGTTAGAGATGAATCTGTGAGGCTCCCCTCCATCTTCTGGATGCTGAAGCCTTCTCTTCACTCGTAATCTTGATCTGACGGAGAGACAAGAGAAGGTCATCTGCAGTACAGCCTTTCATCTCTGAGGGGTACCTTCACAGAGTCTCAAAACAAACTGTAAGGAGGAAGTGGCTTGCTAAGACTGCTTGATGGCTTACTGTGATTTTCTTAAATCCATGTTGGTGTTCAAACAAATCTGTATTAACCAATCAAAGTTTAAGGTTACATTAAAAGGGATTTCAACATAATTTTGTATTCGTCAAGTCATTTTGCTCTGTTCACAGCATCAGCATTAGCTTCTAAATATAGCAGTCTATTTAATTTATTTGGCTTGTCTTTACTACAAACTGTTATAAACAATATAAACCTAAAAGCAAAAGTTATGTCACATCATAACTTGGATAAGCAAAGTTATAATTAATTACTAATAACAAATTATACAACTACTGTATGTATATGCAATTGTACATGGACGCACACATTACACCAATGTTAAAGGCCTGTTCACACCAAGCACAATAACGATAACAATAAAGCTATAGTTCTAAAAATCATTCTCAATGTAAAAGAATAGCAGTGTCCACACCACATCTATAACAAGACAGAGAAACGATATCGTTGGGAATCATTTTCAGAACAATTTTTTTCAGCTGAGGAATGATAGAAACATTGACAACCAATCAGAATAAATCCTGCTATCACGCGCTTGAGAATTTAAAGTGGCAGACGCAGTTTAACTGAAAATAAACAGGCAATATTGTTTGCTGGTGTGGACGCAAATATAGTTATCATTATCTGTGTAGTTATTATGCTTGGTGTAAACGGTATGTACTGTATAGCAAATATGTATTTCTTTAACAATGGAATATGTTTTTGCCTTGCAATATATGATAATGTGACAATATACAGTTGGTACAAAAAGTATTTAGACCCCCTTAAATTTTGCACTCTTTGTTATATTGCAGCCATTTGCTAAAATCATTTAAGTTATTTTTTCCCCTCATTAATGTACACACAGCACCCCATATTGACAGAAAAACACAGAATTTTGACTTTTTTTGCAGATTTATTAAAAAGAAAAACTGAAATATAATATGGTCCTAAGTATTCAGACCCTTTGCTAGTATTTAGTAGGAGCACCCTTTTGATTGAATACAGCCATGAGTCTTTTTGTGAAAGAAGTTTTTCACACCTGGACTTGGGGATCCTCTGTCATTCCTCCTTGCAGACCCTCTCCAGTTCTGTCAGGTTGGATGGTAAACGTTGGTGGACAGCCATTTTTAGGCCTCTCCAGAGATGCCCAATTGGGTTTAAGTCAGGGCTCTGGCTGGGGCATTCAAGAACAGTCACGGATCGTTATTTTAGCTGTGTGCTTAAGGTCATTGTCTTATTGGAAGATAAACCTCCGGCCCAGTATGAGGTCGTGAGCACTCTGGAGAAGGTCCAGGATATCCCTGTACTTGGCCACATTCATATTTCCCTCGATTGCAACCACTCGTCCTGTCCCTGCAGCTGAAAAAACACCCCCACAGCATAATGCTGCTGCCACCATGCATCACTGTTGGGACTGTATTGGACAGGTGATGAGCAGTGCCTGGTTTTCTCCACACATACCGCTTAGAATTGAGGCCGAAAAGTTCTATCTTGGTCTCATCAGACCAAAGAATCTTATTTCTCCCCATCTTGGAGTCCTTCAGGTTTTCTTTAGCAAACTCTATGCAGGCTTTCATGCCATAAAGCCCCGACTGGTGGAGGGCTGCAGTGATGGTTGACTTTCTACAACTTTCTCCCATCTCCCGACTGCATCTCTGAAGCTCAACCACAGTGATCTTTGGGTTCTTCTTTACCTCTTTCACCAAGGCTCTTCTCCCCTGATACCTCAGTTTTGCCAGACGGCCAGCTCTAGGAAGGGTTCTGGTCATCCCAAACGCCTTCCATTTAAGGATTATGGAGGCCACTGTGCTCTTAGGGACATTAAGTGTTTTGTAACCTTGGCCAGATCTGTGCCTTGCCACAATTCTGTTTCTGAGCTCTTCAGGCAGTTCCTTTGACCTCATGATTCTCATTTGCTCTGACATGCCTTGTGAGCTGTAAGGTCTTATATAGACAGGTGTGTGGCTTTCCTGATCAAGTCCAATCAGTATAATCAGACACAGCTAGACTCAAATGAAGGTGTAGAACCATCTCAAGGATGATCAGAACAACTGGACAGCACCTGAGTTAAATATATTAGTGTCACAGCAAAGGGTCTGAATACTTAGGACCATGTGAAATGTCAACAGTTCTGTGTTTTTCTGTCAATATGGTGTGCCGTGTGTACATTAATGTAGGAAATAATGAACTTGAAATGATTTTAGCAAATGGCTACAATATAACAGAGAGTGAAAAATGTAAGGGGGTCTGAATACTTTCCGTACCCACGTTATATACTTTACCTGTCTACATACAATATACTAATGTAAAGCAAAATATACCACATAGCAAATCTCTGATGTGTTATTGTTTTTATTGTACCAATATATGAACTGTCTTTTCGCATATCTTTATAATACTAAATAGGATGTATATCATATCAATATATATATATATATATATATATATTGTACTGAAATTTCAACCATGAACTCATCAAATCAAATAGTTTAACAACTTTTCCCAGCAATTTATAAACTTATTGTTACAGTTTAGTTGGATCTTGACTTTATCTATCGCAGTGCGGTTTTCTTTTGGCCCTCTCCTAATTCTCTCTGCTGGGAAGATCACTGGCTGTCTCCTAGCATCAGTTGAGGAGTTTTAGACCCTGGAAACTTCAAATGGAGCTCGCAAGATCACCTTGGACCCGCCATATCCCGGGCATTATCTCTTCACCTTACTCCCCTCCGGTAGACAAAGTCCATAAGTACAAGGACTTCCTGTCACAATGACGGCTTCTTCCCTGAGGCACTCCACCAACTTCAAGTACAAAAACTGACTGCACAGGCTGGAAATGTTAAAGCAATATAGTTTATTTAGACAAGGAAATGCCCTGGACGGATTGTCATATGTGTATAAACTGGCAAAATGTGACGCTTTGTCCCTTCTGAATCCAGATAATATATCCACTTATATAATACACGAGTGAGTATGAAATAAAAACTCACCCTATATATTTCTAAATGCTTGTTATAAATCTTAAAAAAAAAAAAACTTATTTATTATGATTACATTTTCTGATGAAATAATGTACTTCTCTCTAGTGATGTACAGTATGTTCAGTATTGTAGTCGGCACAAACCTGTTCCTTTCTTACAATCTCTTACAAAAATTAACCATGGTTTCAACCTTACGTTCTAAGGTTGAAACTCCAAGTGACAAGTGATGGAAATTATCAAATCCACCCTGCTTTTTTTTCTTTTTCAATAATCTGTGTCACTCTGATTTATGTCACAATAAAGAAAAAAGATCTGTAACTATGTAAATTACATTGCATATTTTACTGGAACATAAGCTAATGATATTAAAGTGTCAGAGACCGTGGGTCTGTGGCATAAGGTTTTAAAGGATTTGCTGTTACGTAAACTCATTGTGTGAGGTGTATTTCGCATATGCAGCAAAAATAGCCTGCTTGTATGGTGGGAGAAGTGCTCTGAAACATTCATCAGGCTACTGCATTTCAGATACATTTAATGGGACAGTGAAAGCACAATTGCATAAACACAGAAGGAGCTTCATGCCTCAGCCCACTTTCCTTAAATCAAGGGAATGAGCCGAGCAAAAACATGCATCTGGTGACCTTAAAAACATCAGGGAGCCTGCAAGAGAACAGTTAATCTCTCCGAACACTGCTGAAATCTCCCAGAACATCTAACTTCTTTCAAGTGGGAGCTGAAGAGATTTGCTGAGTGTCATTTTGAAGCATTGTTAAAGAAAAGGAAACTTGTTTTGCCTGACTGTTTGGAAACCGCTGTTTTTCTGCCACTTCTGTTGATGGAGATCAGGGATGTTCATTCCTGGAGAGCATCCTGATTAAATCCACCTGAACCAGGTAATCAGTGTCCTCGGGTTAACTACACACTTCCAGGCAAGTGTGTTGGTGCAACTCAGAGCAAAATTCTGGTCCTCCAGGAGCTCCAGGATTCCTGGAGCCTCACCAGCACTGCACATATTCACGTTTATTTAGTAAACACAGCTCATTTCTCTCATCAGCTGATTAGTGGAGTACTTCATGACCTAAGCTGAGTCTTCCAATAAGGAAGACATCCAGAAATGGGTAGTGATGAGACAACCTCAGATTCTAACTTGCAATTTAAATATATGCACCATATTTTGGAGGCCATGCACAAACCATTACTCAAGATGGTGCCGGAGAGATCGGCTGCCGTCGCAACTGCTCCGACCGCCTTTTCTTTTCTTTGTTTTTGTTTTCTAAGTAAGTTTTCAGCGTTTTAAAACTGGCAAAATCAACACCATTGAGTACATTGAATATGAAAGAGACACTCTTGTTTCTATTGGTATACAATGTACTCACAATTCGTCGCTTTAAACCCCAGATCCGAGCTGGCCGAGTGAGATCCTGAGGGAGAACAATGGACGCAAAGTGAAGCGGCTGCCCCGTGGGAAACGAGCCGGCGTCAGGAACAGGCTGAGAGCCCGTGCACACCACACACCTCTGCCTAGCATCCTGCTCGCCAATGTCCAGTCACTGGAGAACAAACTCGATGACCTCAGGGCCAGGGCAAAGTTCCAAAGAGACATTCTGGACTGCAATCTCCTCTGCTTCACCGAGACATCGTTGAACCCAGCAGTGCCGGACCACGCCATCCAGCCAGCCGAGTTCTTCTCGGTTCACAGCATGGACAGGACACGGGACTCGGGGAAGTCAAGGTGGAGGCAGTGTGTGTTTAATGGTGAACAGCAGCAGGTGCAACAGTGCGAGCATTGTTCCTCTTACACGCTCCTGCACACCCAACCTGGAACTACTGTCCATGATGTGTCATCTTTTATCTGCCTCGGGAGTTTACATCAGTCATAATCAGCGCCGTTTATATTCCACAAGCGGACACAGACACTGCCTTATGCGAGCTACATGAGGCACTCATATAGCACCAAACACAGCACCGGGACGCTGCGCTCATTGATGCGGGGGACTTTAACAGAGCCAACCTGAAACACTCAGCACCGAACTTTTATCAGCACATCACCTCCCCCACCAGGGCCGATAGGACACTGGACCACTGTTACTTCACACTAAAGGATGCCTACAAGGCACAATCTCGTCCACCGTTTGGGAAATCTGAGAACGCCGCCATCTTCCTCATGCCAAAATACAAAGAAAGGCTAAAACGGGAAGTTCCGGTTCAGAGGGAGGTCATGCGCTGGATGGACCAATCGGTGGCCGCGTTACAGGACGCACTTGATGACACTGACTGGGACATGTTCCGGAACAGCTCCGATGACGTCAACATGCTTATGGAAGCGGTTGTGGGATTCATTGGGAAACTAGCGGATGATACTGCACAGAAAACGCATATCAGAATGTTTCCCAACCAGAAGCCGTGGGTGGATAAAACCATTCGCGACGCTCTGAAATCTTGCACCGCAACCTACAATGCGGGACTTGCATCGGGGGACATGTGAGGAAGGCGGTGAAAGAGGCGAAGCAGTGCTATGGGAGGAAACTAGAGTCACAACTCCAACAGAGTGACTCTAGAAACCTGTGGCAGGGAATAAGGACAATAACGGACTATAAAGCACCAACATCCGGTATGATGAACGTGGACGCGACTCTGGCAGACGAGCTAAACACTTTCTACGTTTGCTTCGAGGCTGCAGCCAAAGACGCTAATGTTAGTGGCGCTAACGGCTGGAGACAGGAAGACAATGCCAGCAACGGAAATACGTTCATCATCTCCGAGCATGACGTGAGGAGAGCCTTCAAGAGAGTGAACACCAGGAAAGCAGCAGGACCAGGCGGTATCTCAGGTTGTATTCTCAGAGCCTGTGCAGACCAGCTAGCACCTGTGTTCACAGAGATATTCAACCTTGCTTCAAAGAGTCTATCATTGTTCCTGTCCCAAAGAAACCTCATCCTGCTTCCCTTAATGACAATCGCCCTGTAGCCCTCACCTCAGTAGTTATGAAGTTCTTTGAGCGGCTGGTCAAAGACTTCATAATTTCTTCACTACCAGACCCACTCGATCCACTACAGTTTGCATACCGTCCAAACCAGTCTGCAGATGATGCCATTTCTCATCTCCTCCACACATCACTCACTCACTAGAGGGGGGAATTATGTTAAAATGCTATTCATTGACTACAGCTCAGCATTTAACACCATAATTCCCTCCACACTCACCACCAAGCTGGAGCACCTGGGACTCAG
>JAUMHQ010000074.1:452279-466269 GCA_032361165.1 Enteromius paludinosus
TCAGGCTTATTGTCAGTAGATTTGATACAAAATAAGTCAGACTAACTGAAATAAGCCTGGCTTATTTTGTAAACTTGCTTTATGGAACAGGCCACAGGGGAAACTGATTTGTTTATTCTGCAAATCAATTACTCTTTCTAAAAAGGTAATGGATTAGTTGTTGGGTATGAGTATAAAGTTATATCACTGCAGAATTCATCATGTTGCTAAGTCTGAGCAACTGATTGGGGAAGTACCTGCTTTAGCTAAATTCTTTTAAAAAGCAAACGCATAAATTAAAACAACTTTGATTAAGGTTAGCAGGTCCCTCAGCACATGCTCTACACTTTACCCCCAAAAACATAGCAGAAGGTCTTTTAAATACAAACATAAAAGAGCATTAAACATTAACAAGTCTAAAATAAAATTGTATTTAAAGATTTACTATACTTTTCCAGCCCTGAGCAGAGCATGATGGGAAAGGGAAATCCACTTCCTAGTTAAACAATTAAAATCGTTTATTTTATTTTAAAATGAAAATATTGAGTTGAAACAAAACAAAACTGTTTCAGGCAGTTTAACACAATGCAGTTGTTTAAAAAGGGAACCGAACATAATGGTGTTAAATTTAAATATATAAATAAATAACAGTTTTGGGGAATCATTTGTTTTGAGTGAGTTTATCAAAAATAAGTCACAATCACGTTTCAGAGAAGCTCTAAAGCCATCAGTGGTGCTTGGTTATATAGGGACTATTCTCACTTGCTTTTTTTAAATATTTTTTCTAATCAGAAGTCATGGGTAAATCATAAGGAATGCTCTAATCGAGAGATTGCAGTCTGGTAAAATGAATGAATAAAGTGGCTTCATGCTATCTTCTATTGTTTTACCAGTCTCTAAACCCCCCTCCTGCCTCTCTGAATGTGCCAGTCACTGCCATAGCGATAAAAGTGGTCTGAAAGGACGCATTTAGGCCTAGTAGATGACACTATTAACCATGTTTTGCATTGAATTTTATTTGTCACTAGATTCCTGGACGCCACTAAGTGGTGAGAAAGGGAAATTACATTTGCTTTACCCTCAACATCAGGTCTGTGTCCTCGGTCCCTTTCTTTACTCCCTAAACTAAGTAAAGTTCCATTCATTTACGCTTTATTCTAATTCTATTTTAGCTAATGCACACTCTATACGTTTATTTTTTAATTGTTTTTTTTGTTTGTTTTTTAAGAGAAACACTAGCTTCCCACATCCACAGACAATCCTGGAAAATGCATAAACATCAGCTGGAAACAAGGGCAAATCAGCGCATCCACCACTTATAACTGCTGGCCAGATTTAGTGTTTCCCCAAAAGTATTGAGGACTTCCAGACACAGGATTTCAGCAGAAGGCACTGGAAGACACCGGGGCTGCTAGAGTCCCTAGAAGACCTTTCAGGTGGTGTGGGTTTTTAGAATAGTGATTCCTGGAGGCCCTCAACACTGCACATTTTGCATGTCTTGTTTCGCACACTCATTTCAGCTCTTGGAGTCTCTGCTAATCATCTGAATCAGGAGTGTCTGAGGAGACATGGAAAACATCCAGCATTGGGGGGCCTCCAGGAACTATCTAGAAAGGGTAGACATTGTGGCTGGTGAGGGTCTCTAGAAGAAATTGAGGCTGGTGAAGAGCTCTAAAATACACTGTGGCTAGTAAGGGTCTCTTGAAGACATTGGGGCTGACGATTGTCTCCAGAAGACACTAAATCTGTGATGGTCTCAAGAAGACTCTAAAGCTGTTATTATAAACAAAACAATATATATATATATATATATTAAAATACATTTGGGCTAGTGATCATCTCCAAAAGACATGGAGACTAGTAATGGTCTCTAGAAGACATTAAGACTAGTGATAGTCTGTAGAAGAAATTGGGGCTAGCGAATGTCTCTAGAAGACGCTAAAGCTGTGATTGTCTCTAGAAGTCTTTGAGGCTAGTAAAGGTCTCTAGAAGAAATCAGAGCTGACAATTGTCTATAGAAAACATCAAAGCTGGGATTGTCTCTAGAAGACATTAAAGCTAGTGGTAGTCTCTAGAATAAACTGGGGCTAGCGACAGTCTCTAGAAGACTTTGAAGCTAGTGATGGTCTCTAGACTAAATTGGGGCTAGCGTCTCTAGAAGACTTTGAGGCTAGTAAAGGTCTCTAAAATAAATCAGAGCTGACAATTGTCTATAGAAGACATCAAAGCTGGGATTGTCTCTAGAAGACTTTGAGGCTAGTGATGGTTTCTATAAGAAATCAGGTCTGGCGATTGTCTCTAGAAAAGGGCTGTACAAACTTGGTCCTGGAGGGTCGGTGTCCTGTAGAGTTTAGCTCCAATCCTAATCAAACACACCAGAAGCAGCTAATTAAGCTCTTACTAGGCATGTTAGAAACCTCCATGCAGGTGCGTTAAGGCAAGTTGGAGCTAAACTCTGCTGGACACCGGCCCTCCAGGACCGAGTTTGGACAGCCCTGCTCTAGAAGACACTAAAGCTGTGATTGTGTCTAAAAGTCATTGAGGCAAGAGGTGGTCTTTAGAGGAAATTGGGGCTGCGAGGTGCTCTAAAATACATTGGGGCTGGTGATCGTCTCTAAAAGACATGGAGAGTAGTGATGGTCTCTAGAAGACATTGGGGCTGGCGATCGTCTGTAGAGACCTCTGTGGTTTGGACTTTAATGTGATATATTTGTATTTTAAACCATAAATCACCCTCATTATTTTTGTCTGGACTGTTAATGCAAATGTAATCTTATTGTTTTATATTAAATGATATCCACAAGAAATGTTTATAAATCTGCAGTTGCAGTCTAACCATTACCTTACAGTCACAAGTTTTGCCTTAGTAGTTAAGTCCTGACAGATATGTTTTCATTCATCTGTGGACCCTGGAGTTTTATCCACCGTATACAGTAATCTCACCAATTCGCAAATTTTCGAGCTCAGTTTTGAGTTGCACTTGATTATGACAAGTAATGCATGACCCCTTTTTTTCTGCACTCTTGTACAGATGTGTCGGAACGTCTCTTGTCTCCTCTCACTTCCTCTCTTTATCTCTGCTCTGGTGCAAAATGCTGGGTAAAATGAACTGTACAGTTATTGCACCTGCATAGTGATATCGTCTAATGATGTTCAGAGGTTACTTACCAAGCATTTCAGAATATTCAAAATGTCTTTTATGGACATACCATACTGTATTTACTCTGACAGGACGGCATTTTCAGACCACGTTTATGATATATTTGTGGTGTTTTGTGTTCTTTCTTAAAACATTGTACTTCTCCCAGTTGCAAAGGTGTCTTCAAAATATTTCCTTTTGTGTTTCACAGAGGACAACGTCATGGGGATTTGAAATGAAATGAGGGTGTGTAAATGAAGACTCATTTTGGAGTGAACTCTTCCTTTTTCTCACTCTCTCACTCTTTCTCTCTCTCTGCTGATGTGGGTTGTTTGGGGTGCTTTATGCTCTAACTTGCTGGGCAAGAGTATCAAGTCCAATTCAAGTCTAGTCAGATGTCAGGAGGCTAAAAACAAAGCAAATATTCCACAAAGAGCAAGTCTTTCCATCTTGTGTTTGGTAACGTGTAACACAAATCTTATTAAACCCTTAACAGAACACCACTTTGGCATGATATCAAAGTCATCTAAGGATTAAGGTGCTTCATCATTCTCACTTACACAAGAGCCATTATAGGTCTACATCAAAACGCAGACTGTATTGAAACGACTCAATTTTACACAAAGAACTACAATCAGCTACTTTATGGATTCTATTAAAGGCTATTAAAAATCAACATAAATATCATAAAAAAATACTATTAACATAATTGTATAAAAAGAAGGAAAGAAGGTCATTATTATAAGATCATAAACACACACACACACACACACACACACACATCAGTGTTGTCAAACAATTAATACATAATGATAATAATAATAGTGTTACATTTATTATGTACATATAAACACACACACACACACACACACACACACACACACATTCAGAATATATTTTGAAAATATTTACATGTATACACGCTTTCAGCAGCACTAACCAGACCGCTAAACAAACACAGACCAGAAGTTAACTTAGGTCCAGATGAAACCGTCTATATACACATTTATTTATGTTATTATTACAATTTATTACACACTCACAGTGCACATTTTAACATAAACACACACACTTGCCATGTTCAGTTTTTACATTTTAAAAAACGATTCTCAAAACCTTAGTATCCATCCATTATATTGAATTTGGCAAATATGGTAATTTTCTCCACTCAATCTATTTGGACCCTGATGATTTCCTCTTGCTTCTCTATTAGGATTATTATCTTTAATAGTGTGACCAGTGTATATGTTAGACCAATGTTAGAACCTTTATTTCCATCTGTTAGAAGTGTTGCTCTGGGAAACTGGTCTGCAGCTGTAAATATTCAACAACAATCAGTATTGCATATAAATGTGTGTGTGTGTTTCTATCTATCTATCTATCACATGAATATAGAATTTGCTGTTGTAGGTTCAAGTGGTGTTACTTGTCAACAAACTCAGCACACATCGAGACTCCACGCCCTGTGAAGATCAGAGTTTGCCGACACGATCGTCTTTACAGGAAATCCTCTCCACAGTGAATTATGGGTCAGCCCTATGTGAGATGATGCACTGATGTTACCTCGTCCCATAAGGTTTAGCCTTATCATTGCCTGTTTAAGTTTTGCATTTTTAGCCATAAACAAACCTCACAGAGGGTCCGTGCAACTCAGATAGTGATAAATGCATCTTAAAATCAACTGTGAAAAATCTGTGAATTAGCAAAAGTTTATCTCGAGTTTCCTGCGAGATGCAAAATGTACACATTGACGATGCTGACAGTGTTTTGGTTCTTTTTTTTCACAGTCATGACACGCATTTATGGTGGCTGTTTTAACAGCTTGTGCAGATGTGCAGAGAGCAGGTGTGGCCCCTGGGTGCTGCGGTGGGCTTGTCATGGCATTGTCTTTCCTTATCAAATTCCAATCTGCACACACTTCTGTAATTCTCACCTATTCAAATGAGCAACTGCCACTTTGACTTCAGTTTTAATTTTTGCTTTTACGTATATATGCATGCATATACTTACAGGTGACAACTTGCAGCACACACATACTTTACCTACCTTGAGAAATATTAATTGCAAAGATGTTTCAGCTAGCCCAGACCTCACTTGAACTCCTATATTTCACCGTATACATCTATAAACCGGGTATATTTGATCTAGGGACATGACTGTTAAGCAACTGGACTCATTTACCCACAGTTTAGGGATGTTCAGCTGTTGCTACAACCTTCCAGTCACTTTATTATGTGTAATAATGTGCAATATGGTAATGTGCTTTTGATGTCTTCGTTTCAGTAACCAAACTTTCCACAGGAAATCGCCCATCGCTTCCCATCGCTTGTTTCAATGAGTAACTTTTTAAAACAGTAGCCGCAGCCAGTTTTGCAAAACTGTTCTAAGTTAGTGTCTACTTCATTGTTTTTGGCCAAACACATTTAAAATTTAAATGTCAAATTAATATACGTCATCAACATGTGATTACTACCAGATGGCGAACCACGCCAAAATAGCGCAGCGACGCAAGGCCTCCCATTGTTTCCTTTTGTTTGCGTGCACTAATTAAAATAAAAATAAAGCCTTTAAATTACTTTATTCTCGCGTAGCACGCAGCCTTCAGGCGGAGCGGCACGCCTGCTTTACATTTCGCCCAAGACAGCCAATCACCTTCCCCCTGGCGTCTGACGTCACGGACAGGTGTGACCAATCAGAGGCGACGGCTGGCTGCCACCGCCAAGCTTGTGCGCTCAGGAAGTGAGCTTCACTCTCATACATTCGCGAGCGGTTTGTTTCCCACTTTGACGGAGCAGCTCAACACATTTCTGAGGTAAGATGCGACCCAGTGTATTCAGGATAAGCGGTGAATATGTGACTAAAGAGATAAAACAAAACAAAAACAACAAATGGCTGCTAGCGCGTTCTAGGCTAACGGACTTAACGTTATATTGACAGCAGCGTTTATTGTTTAACGTTACGCGTTCGACAAAGTGACGTTAGTCAGTTTAACGCGTTAACTATTCACTTTCGTTACAAGGTTTGAGTGATTACTTTTGGGTTTTGATTGCACCATGTAGTTTAGCTGCACATTAAAGTGCAATATCAACAAATAAAGAGTTCCGTCCTGATTCGATGACGTCTCACGGGCCGGTTTTAAAATGAAATGTAGTTGAAAGATAATAATAGTGTCATATTTACTGGTAATAACTGTCGATAACGGAAGGGTCGAGCTGTCAGCGGCGGTTCTTCGGTTTGTTCCGGAGCTTTTGCACATTTCCGCCGCTCGGTTCTGACGGGATTATCGCCGCCTTTCGTGCTTCATTTCCCCTCATATTTCCTACTAACATCGTTTTCAGTAAGTTTATTGTCGGGTAAACGCATAAAACTTTGGCCTTTGAGGCGATAACGTCACATCCATCGTCTAAGCGTTTTGACGTCAGCTAGCGGCAATGTTGTAACGTTATATTCCTGTCATGTTTATGTTTTAATGCGCGTTTATGTATTAAGAGCTCATACGGAGTCGCATTACCTTTTTATATAAACTCTCACTAGCTCGAATACATCGTAAAGTACCATGGTAAAGAGCTTATGTTAGGTATGGATACTGTGTGCTTTGATATCTACTGTAACGTTACTGTATTGCTAAGTGATTAACATAATCATGTGCCATATGTGACCCTGAACCACAAAACCAGACATATTAGCATGGGTATAAGTAGACAACAATAGATTGTATGGGAAATACTCATGCATTATTATTTTTTGCCTTTAGCTATAACGTTTGATTAGGATTATGCATTGCCAAGAGCTTGATTTGGACAACTTTAAAGGTTATTTTCTCTTTTTTGCACTCTCAAATCTCTCAAAGTATTGTTCTGTCCTAACAAGCCATACATTAAATAGAAAAAAATGACCCCTATGGTTGGTTTTGTGGTCCAGGGTCACATTTATACTTTTAAATAAGTAGTGAACGTCATGTTATTAATACGGTAGATAACAAAAACATAATTTGACCATGGTATTGCAGCTCCAAAAACTGTGTTTTGCCATTGTGCCACTTTTAAAATAACATTTCTGAGAGCGTTTACCAGTGTGTTCAGATGAGTTTGTCTCTTGTGTGTTGTTTGTGGTTTCTTTCCCCTTTGAGACGGTCTATTTTTGTGCTGTTTTGCACCGTTTTGTGGAGAAACACCTGAGCCTTGTTATTTAGGCGTGTTCACTAGGTTGTGAAGTAAACGTTGAAGAAAAAACACAAGAAGAGGCTTAAACAGAGATGCGTTTGGTGTGGTAATTGGACAAGAAAGCTGTGGAGTGTGAGGTCATGGGGTTTTTGTTGGCTTAGTGTACTGAGATTGCAGGCCAGGCTGTGTCAGATTTGAAGCAGACATCTGTTGGTCCCGCACAAACGGTCTGGATATTTAATCCTTCCAGTGGAGAGGAGGAGGAGGGAAATGAGACCCCCCGTCCCAGAGCTCACAGCTTTTGTGACAGGTGTCCCCCTGCTATTCAGCACCTCAAGCAACTTTTCCCTTGTGTGTGTGTGTGTGTGTGTGAAGTGGTGGAGGCTTTGTCTGTTTATTTTTCTCTCCGTGGTTGCATATTGGAGAAAAACTCTGCGTCAGCTAGTTAAGCAGCACTGAATGTAAAGTTCAGATGCATTGATCTGTTGACCTGCACCCACATTGTTATGACGCAGCTGTCACGTGAGAGGCTGCGGCCTGTCTTTGTGTGTTTGTATTTGCACACGCACAAAAGAGAGTGAAAGGACAGAGAAAACACACACCGCCGATCCTTTTTGGCGCCATTTCCCAGCTGTCTTGCTCGCTGGTGTGTGTTCGGTGTCACTGTAACATGCCCCATGGGACGCGCTCGTACAGTTAGCGCTCCGCCGCCTGTGTGTGTTCACAGAGCGTAGGTGTGTGTTTGTGTGTTGAAGCCCGGTCCTCCTGGGAGACTATGCTTAACCATCTCCATTCATGTTGCAACGCAGCAGCTTCCATTCTAGGAAGCGGGAGATCCAGCGTCGGGTTTCCAGAATTGCTCGAAGTATGTATTTATTCACGGCGAGTCTTTTGCACCGTTGGATTAGTTACTTTTCATGTCAAGCTCATGTTATTCTTCACATCAGCACTTCATGCACAGCTTCACTAGTAAGCTAGCTCAGAGCAAGGCGGTGGTTCTCCTTTTGATTCAAAGGCACCTGTTGATTATAAGATGTTTTGGTTGTTTCTGTGGGAGTTTTGAAAAACATGTTTGTTTTTGAAAGACATGGTTCACCCAAAAATAAAAATTAGCTAAAAATTAACTCCCACCACGGACATCTAAGATGTAGAGGAGTTTGTTTCTTCAACAGATTTTTCATCTCTTGGACCCTCTGCAGTGAATGGGTGCTGTCAAAATGAGAGAAATAAAAGCATCACGGTAATCCACACCAGTCCAGTCCATCAGCATCGTGAGAAGCTAAAAGCTGTGTGTTACTAAGAAACAAAATCCCATCATTAAGACATTTTTAACTACTGGATGAAATATGAGTCCACAATCTATAATTCTGCTTCCTCCAGTATAAAAAAGTCCCATCATCTCACCAACATATTTGTTTAAAACTGGCTTAGACTGCTCTTGATCTGTGTATATGGCTCTCCTGATTCAGAAATATTATGGACGGCGTATTTTAGTCCGAAGCAATGGTTTGAGTTTGTTTCTTGCGAGCATGCAGGTTTTTGGCTTCTTAAGATGTTGACTGGAGTGGATTACCTGTGCATTGTTGTGATTTCTCTGATGGCATCCATTCACTGCAGAGCATCTATTGATGCTAAAAACATCAGCAAATCTGATGAAAAGTCTGTGTACCCACACCAATGTTGTTACAAAGCCACGTGACTCCTTTTTTTTCTGTGGTACACCAAACGGAGTACTTTTGTGGACTTTTAATGACCCGACGTGGACATAAAAACACCATAAAGGAGCACACTTGGAAGTTCATATATAATTGAAATGGCTGGAAACGATGCATTTGCAGCTCGTCCGCGTGTGCTCACTTTTTGATTGCAGATTTTTCCCTTGCTTGCGTCTGACAGAACGTTACGAGTTTAAAAACACAGACTGTGTTTGTGTGAGGGGGAGAGACTAATAAGAACTTCCTGCATTTCCTGTTGTAGGAATCTTGGGCATCTGAAATATGGGATGCTGGACAAAAAGTCAGTTACTGTACAATGCAGAAAAATACAATGTGTTGTTGTCTGATTTTCCTCGTTTTGAATGAGTATTGGTATTACATCAGTTGTCCTGAAAGACAAAAACCCTAGAGGACGTTTACAGTGATGCTGTGCTGCTGTCGTCAACATTGGAGCACTTCATGAGCAGCGCTGTGTGCATCTGAGCCAGAGTTGTGGAGGCTAACCTGTGCCTTCAATCTAGCATCACGCAGTGTGTTTGTGTGCGCTTCCTCTTTTCAGTGACCTTACATGACAGCATGAGCCGGGCTGTTTGTATTTCAGACACGCATACGCTCCTTCAGAAGACCAAATGTCACCCTCCTCCTCCTCTTGTCCTCTGTGTAGCCCACGCTAATCAGTCGGGCTATAGTAGCGGAGGCCTCCTGGAGAGCGCAGCTCCTTACAGCTTTGACAGGAGGACTGATGGGGGATGCTGCTCCTAAGGCTGTTAAAGCCTCAGATCTGCAGTGTCAAACTTATTTTGTGCTTGGGACGTTAATATCGTCTTGCTTAGCGTGCTGTGCACCTCTCTGTCCCCCGTTCCACAGTAAATGGTGGATGACCTCTCTGTTGCCATGGGGACGCCCTGAGCCACACGAGTGACAGATGGAAGGGGTTACAGAAAGACGAGGGTGAGGATGGAAACCCCCACCACAGCTTTAAAAGTCCTGGGACTCTTGAATGGTGCAGCTCGTGCTGGTGGATTACAGCTCAGCAGCTCCTTCCAGCCAGCAGATCTCAGAACTGACCTCGCGTCAACAATAAACCACTAATTAAACTAATTTAAAGCCATCAGCACAACATATTGTGACTTGCACTTTCCCAGTCCTGGAAGAGCAAGGCCTGCTGCAGTCTGAAGTCCAGCCTTGAGCGGAACGTCTGATGATCGAAGCCCAGACCCGCCCTGTAAAAGATACCCTGTGCCCTGAACTGACATGTAGTTTTGCATTCCCGTTCTTTTTTTTTTTTTTTTTCTTCTGGCCAGATCACACGTTTATTACGTTCATAATAAATCATGCATTTTTTGTAATTTATTTACTTTCATTTTAAGATTTGAAGACTTTTTTTTTATTTTCTCTGCATGAAAATTGTTTTATTTTATTTTATTATAATTAAAAAAAAAAAAAATTTTTAATTTTATATGAAATTTGTATTTGTTATTTTATCAATTAATTTTATTTAAATTTAATTAAACAATAATTTATGAAGGATAAAAAAGTAATAATTAAAAGTAAAAGTAAAAATGCAGCTTTGCATCACATGAATACTGTTTATATATATATATTTAAAATATATTCAAATTGGAAATATTTTAAATTGTGATATTTTATTGTTTTACTGTATTTTTGATCTGCTTTATTTGTTAGCACAGAAGGAGACTTTGAATTGAAGAATTGAGAATTAGCATTTGAAGTTTTGCCCGTTGTTTTTTTTTTTTTTTTTGTCTTCTGGCCAGATCACACGTTTATTACGTTTATAATAAATCATTATTTCCTCTGCATTAAATTTTTTTTATTTTATTTTATTTTAATTTAAAAAAATAAATAAATATTTAATTTTAATAAATTTTTATAAATAAATTAATTTAATTTTTATTTGTAATTTCACCAATTAATTTTATTTTAATTTAATTTAACAATAATTTTATGAAGGATAAAAAAGACTGGAGTAATAAAAGTAAAAATTCAGCTTTCCATCACATGAATACTGTTAATATATATATTCAAATTGGAAATATTTTAAATTGTGATAATATTTTACAGTTTTACTGTTTTTTTGTATCTTTAATCTGCTTATTTTTTAGCACAGAAGGAGACTTAATGAATAAATATATTCAAATAATGTAGAATTGTATTTTAATAGCATGCAGTATTAAACATTCAAATATTACTTTTTATTATTGTTTCACAAATTCACACCCAAGTTTATCTTGCACTGTTTCTGGCTCTGTCTGGGTGGCAGATGACCAAGGACCTGGATTACAGCAGAACTGGGGTTTGTTCTCCTTCAAAAACCTAAATCGATGACCCCCATCCCCCTAAACTACCCTAAAACTATCAAAGCTGGCCTGTTTCTTTAGGCCCCCCACTACTGTGTGGATCACCTCTTCCAGGTCAGTGCTCTTCAGTCTATCGATGATGGAGATTGAGAGAAGGAAGAGAGGACAGTGACGAGCAGAGAGAGAAAGGAGGATGAAAGATGAGAGAATCAGAGGTCAGGCTGACAGATGAAGAGCTTGGGGATTTATGGCAGGCCAACCGAAGGACGGAAGAGAATGACAATAGAGAGGGTCACCGCAGGGCGACTGCGTCTTAAGACCATGAGAGCTCACATGTAATGGGAAGAAATATGGGTTTCTGCTAGGGATGGGTATCCTTAGGGTACTTTTATCGATCCGGTACTCTTATCGGTACTTTCTGTTGTGTTTTTCACATATAAGAAAACATTACAATCATAAAAAAGCTAATTGAGAACAGAATTAACAACATTTTCTTATGTAAAATAATAATCTGTAGCCTAACAAACACCAATGTTTGAGCAAAGCTTAAAATTAGCAAGGTAAAGATTATTTAGCAATAAATAGGAAATGTATTTTTTTTTTTCTGCAGAACCGTTAACGTCAGAGCTTATCGATACTTTCGGTCTTTTATAATTTAGCACCGGTACCGATTAAGTACAGAGTTTCGGTACCCATCCCTATTTCCTGCTAGTCCTGGGTTGCATGATATGTTGAAATGGAGAAAAACGAGGTGGCCATTGATTTGTTTATGGCCTTTGCCAAGCTTCAGCCGTGATGGTAATGTGTTATAGGTGTCGCTATGTGGTCTCTAGCAGTTTATTAGTTAGCAGAAGCAGTACGAATGTTCCACTCAGAATGCAATATATCTTTGTTTTTGTGTGCATGATCATTGTGGATTCACCCAGTGAGCAGCTCCACACCGCAGAGGAGCGATGCATATGCCTGTTTCCATTTAAATGCCGCCTCATCTGTTCAGTGTTGTTCTGCTTTCAATGCATCACGCTGCCCTGCTCGCAACCGTTCCGCTGCTGCGCGTTCAAGCATGTGGAAACCACAAAATGACTGTGCTGAAGACAGAAAGTCCCACTGCATAGGCCAAGAGATGCATTTGACTGATAGTTCGGGTTAATGTCCAATCCATCACGATATCGAAGCTTGTGAAAGATCAGCATCACGCCGCTAAAATGCCATTTTCAAGCATGTGTTAATGTACATCTGCCACAAAGGCTTTGAGGGACTTGCGGACACCTGACACTTACATTTTCAAGGAAATGTGTGTTTGGCACTGGTGGTTGCCTTTTTAAAGTGATCTGTAGCTTTTAAGGTGTTGTAGATAGTTGTCAGGGTGTTGTTGTTGACTGTTTACTGACTCGACTCCGTCTTGTCTCTGATATTCTGTGCTTTGCAAAAAAAACAAAAACCCCACTGCATCAAGGAACCCCGTTTTTAACAAAGATGAGAGTGAACAAGCGCTGTCCAGACTTAATTCTTGAACTCGTTTCTAATACAAGCTAAGGTCGGTTTCTTTTTAAAGAAGACTTGTGATTGTGAAAGCGATTAACTTTGCAATCTAAAATTGCTCTGAAAGTCAGAGACATGTTTCTGATTGAGCTTTGTTCCAAATTTGATGTTGATAAAATAAAAAAGGAGGTTCCTGTGAGATTTTATTTAGGCGCTATCCCAGAAAACCTTCACATTTTTATGAATTTTCTATTCGCAAACCCACTGCGAAATATGGAACCTTGAAACCTCTCCAACAATGTGTGTTTTGTCAAGATTAGAAAGTTAAGTCAGTTCTGTAATATGACAGATGGCATGGCCTACTAGTGGGAGGAGCCTATTGTAAGTTTTTGTTTTATAGCAAAGTACCTAGGGATGCACTGTTGACTCGAGTGAATTTTGATGCTCTCGCTGGCGGCGGTGTGAATGGACGGCTACGCTATACCAGGTATTTGTCAGCTTCTACCACGGCTACTTATCAAAGGAATGAGTCTACTGTCAATAAAGTTGGGCATGGCTTTTACATTAAACATACGTAAAAAAAAACATGGCTTGGATGAACACTTGATCATTTGAAAGTTGAATAAATTGTTGTAGTCATGTCTAATGTGCCCAATACAACAGGTGTGCTCATTTTAGTTTGATTGCAATGAATAGGGTTTATAAATGCACAGCCATGAACTTACTGTATGACAATAATATGTTACCTAATATTTTTATATTAATATTAAAAATGTTATAAATATCATCAATAAATAAAATTTAGATTTTTTGTTTCCCAAAAAGAAACCAATTAGTTGTTCATTTTAAGAGACCCGTCTTATTTTCTCTAGCATATTTAATATTGCTCTTTAATTAAGCAAAATCGTTTGATCCGGTTACTCGATTATTCAATGACATTTTCTGTAGAATACTCGATTACCAAAATATTCGATAGCTGCAGCCCTACACTCAAACATACAGTAGTGTTCCAGATGGGATCTGTAATGTCTTCCGATCTTTATTTTTACAGTAAGAAACATGCCTGATTCAAGTAGGTCTCAAAAATGGCCAAAAAACATTTTTCTAACTTATTCATTTTAAAGGGATAGTTCACCCAAAAATGAAAATTAGATGTTTATTAGCTTACCCCCAGGGCATCCAAGATGTAGGTGA
>JAUMHQ010000074.1:480866-491463 GCA_032361165.1 Enteromius paludinosus
GTCGCTAAATATAGAGACAAAGTCGCTAAGTTGGCAACACTGATCTGTATCGACAACAGACCGCAAAGAATGATGGGAAGTGATTTTCCAGAAATAGATGTAACGTCTTTATTCTCTATCTTTCTGTTCGTATATATGTATGTATACACTACCAGTCAAAAGTCTGGAAACAGTGAGATTTGCAGTTTTTTAAAGATGTTTCTTAGGTTCGTCAAGGCTGCATTTATTTGATCAAATATACAAAATAATGTGTTTTTATTTCAATAGGCTTTAAAATAACATTTATTTCATTTTTTTTCAGGATTCGTTGATGAATAAAAAGTTATAAAGAACAGCATTTATTTAAAACCTAAATCTTTTCTAACAATATAAATCTTTGCCATCACTTCTTATTAATTTCAAAGAAAAAAAGATCATGTGACACTGAAGACTGGAGTAATGATGCAGAATTTTCATGAATAAATTAGATTTTAATGTATATTCAAATTGAAAATTGTTAATTACATTGCAATAATGTTTCACAATATTAAATATTTTTGTGTATTTTTGGTCAAATAACTGCAGCCTTGATGAACATAACAAACATCATTAAAATGTATGAAAAATCGTCTGGTAGTGTATATGGTATTTTATTAACTTTTAACAACATTGTCCTAACTAGAGCTATGCATGTGTTACAGTGTTTATTAATTATTAGTAAGCTTATTTTAGACAATGCATTAAAGTCAACTAAAGTGAGTCATCATAAGATGGCAGTAATCACAAGAAGTGTCCATTGCGCAAGTTTTCAGTCATCCATTCATAACCATAAAAACTAGTACTGGGAGATATTAAGGGAAAATGGGAGCACAGGTTGCGTTTGTAGATGTGCTGCAGTTCATGCTGTGTCCAGTAGTGGGCAGCGAAATCCTGCATCCACTGCATGAGCCTGTCTGCTGTACATAGACAATAGAGCAGGGTGTTTATGGGTCAGTACGGCTGCACTGAGCTGAACAAAAGAGAGGAATGTACAAAAGATAGAATCACACGGAGGAGTGCTGTAAGAGGGGGGAAGTTTGGGGAGAAAATGCATGCGTTTAGAGGTGAATGTGTCTTGACTGCTCGCTATTTCATCCTATTCCAGCTTAACCGAAAGCTACAAGCAATGTTTAGCTCAACTTCCTGAGGAATGTCCTCCGTGTTAATCTGTCACGCTTTGTTTGCTTGCACTGACGTGTCAGCTTCTCTCTCCCATGATGCTGTGGGTTTAGACCGGAGTCTGTCTGTCTCAGATACATCGCAGTGGGACTGTTTGGAAGCGGCCATTATTTCTGCTCGGTGCAGAAACACTCGACTAATGCTGATGGTGGAGCGGAAGGGCCGTGAATAGAGAGGAGAACAAACGCACCTCTGATAATGAGCTTATTAACGAACCGATGGCACGAGAGACCCTCGTTAAGACCCTCGCTCGCTCGCTTGTTTAGATGCACACTTCAGATTCCTTTCCCACTGAGGTCACATCCTCCACTCTCAGCGTCACCTGCATATCCATTAACATGAGAGCGAACACAGCTATGATTGATGACTGTATACTGCCTGTAGTAGGTCAGACTGTATGCAGCGAAACACACTGAATGTGTTTTGTACTTAAAGCTATATAGAAATATTTTATAAAATAATGGGAAAAGCACTTAAATAAGTTGAATTATTAATATATGATACAAATTGTGGCTGAACCGCTTCAATATCCACTGCATTGTGGGATGTAGTGTTCAGTGCGATATGCTGCACATTTTGGTAAAAATAGCAGATGACCTGATGTGTTCCGTTCAGCCACAAACATCGCCTGCTATGCACCGCGCTGCAGAAACCATGGGGAGTGCCATTCCCAATACATCCCGAGGAGCAGCAGGAGGATAAATCATCGGCGAGGCACGCTGATGGATGAGGATGTCCTTGCTGTGGTTGGGCTGCAGGAGGCATTTTTACTCTCCCCAGGGGCTGCAGCATACATATTCAGGTTAGCAGAGAGGCTGCTGGGTAGAAATGCACTGAGGGAGGCCTGGGGACGGCAGCATGGATCTTCTACATGTGCACCAGAACAGGTGTCTGTCAGTGACGCTGGGATGGATCTATCAGAGTTCCCTTTCATCTCAATAGCCGGCGCTCGCTGGAAGCACACGACCTGGATGCTGCCATCTTTTAATTACTGGGGAGAAACAGGTTTATTTCTCCCATAAGGGTGCAGTTGTGGCGCCTGCCAGCAGGGGGTGACTGCCAGAACAGCAGGCCAAGCCCAATAAAGCACAGTGATGCTCTCTGCTGGTCTTAACTTGTCTTCGGACGAGTCTTTAGTTCGAATTGACATAACCTTGCACTGCTGTTTGTTTTTTCTCTGCAGATTTTAAGCACACCGCAGAGAGTGTCTCATCCTGGAGGTATCCTCATCGGCAGCCCGTTTACGCCACACACAACGCCGGTGGCCATGGTTACTCAAGCGCACCCTCCCGAGGGCGACGAGTGGACCCCGGGGTGAGCGAACACACACGCTGCTCACGCAGTGATTTTAATGTCAACCTTTGAAAGCGCCCCCCTACTTCATGCCACTCTATGAAGATCAAAATCATATCACTTTATTTCTTTATTTTCTGTGTTCCATTTAAATGAGGTGCATTTTAGTAAAAAAAAAAGCTAAATGCATGTCTAATTAATTGAAATCAAAAATGTATTGCAATTTAACACCAATCTTTATTACATTATATATTTTAGGGCCTTGTAAAGTGCATAAAATATTTTTCCAATTCATTTTTCATTAACATTTTGGGGGTTTTATTTTAATGATTAAGTAAATTGCTAGCAAAAATCCATGTATGATTCATTTAGAGAACTTCATTTAACACATAAAACGTATAATTAAAATGATATTTGATTTATTTAATTTTTTTAAACCAAATTACAGTTTTATTTTTTTTCGCATTCTCTTTTTTGTTAGTTTGCTTGTTTGTTTTAATTTAATTCTCATGCTAAAAAGCATGTCTAATCAATGTCATTTATTGTTGTTAATATTATTTTAATATTTAGATATGTATTCTGTGTTGTTGATTTGAATTTTTCTGATTTTATAACAAAATATTGTAATCAGCTGGCATAACATATGAAAAATATCTACTATTTTAAAATATAATTCAATTCAATTTTAACAATGCTTGTCAGGAAACTGACAAAACTAAATGTTGCTGTCAAAATGAAAACTTGGACGTTAAACTGATATTCCTTAAATAACGTTTTAGTTCTTCAATAATGCTGGAAATACTATATATGTAGTAAAATAATAATGCTAGTCTGTATTAATCAAATAATAATGTACAGTCCTACTTTAGAATTTAATTGTGTGGCGTTCCACTTTATACTGTAATTTAAAAAATGAAAGAGATATTTCTATTTGAGGTTTGGAAGATCAACTGAAACCTTGTGTATTTGTTGACTAATTGCTGCTTTTTCTTTGTAGAAACAAAAAAAGGACACATGACTACATTGACTCCTATTACTCAGACAGGTGGGCATCTCTTTTCAAACCGAAATCCATTTTAAGCTACGCTTTTTCATTTCAGAATGTGTGGGAATATTCAAATGTGTGTTTTTCAGGGATGGACTCTGTTCGAGTGATTCCTCGTCCAGGTAAATGAGTTGAGTCGGGGGACGCTGGGATCAATAGCCACATGTCTTTAAATGGATGGATGGATGTGTGTGTGTGAAAGAGAGCACTGTAGTCTCACTAGGATTTATGAGGCTCAGATGTTCTGCAGGACGGTGGAGGATCACAGCTGCGAACCCAGTTGTGTTTCGGAGCTCCTGTGTCCCTAATGAGTTTCTCTGTTAACGTACAAACACACTCACACACACACACACACATGCTCCTTCAGCTGCTTTTCTGTCGTAATTGAACGCTATTAATGTCATATTCACATCTGCGCTCGACTCGGCCACTAGAGCTGAGGATGAAACGGAGCAGCAGTGCTTCTCTGACGTCAGTCGTCGGTGCAGTGTTTCACAGAGTGCGCTGTGCTGTCTGCGAGTGTTCATGTGCAGTGCTGCGTTAGTTCCTCTCCATCACACTATGTGTTATTCTAGTGTTGCTCCCTTCAGCTTGTTATACACTGAAGTCTTAAAAGGTGCTGCATACACATTTTTTTTTTGACTGTTACGCATAAAAATGACATGATATGTTTACAGATGCACTATATATTGGGACACCCCTTTCTAGTTAACAGGTTTGACTACTTCCTAATACCTAATACAATATAGTGTATTTAGGAAACAAGCTACAGCCAGTTACTCTTCTGAGAAATGTGTGTTCTGGAACTGTGCTGTGTGTGACTCCGCCCACGGCCAGTTTAACCAATAGCATGCCAAAAGTTGCCAGTTGGTGGAAAATACTAATATTATGCATTAGGATGGCTGATGCCATTTACAATGTTTAGCCACTAGCTTTTAGTATTTAAGTGTATATACGGCACCTTTTAACATCTCTATGCATAATCATCAACATTATGTTTATCTGTATATTTGCTTTCTATTCGTTAAAGGGACAGTTTACCCAAAGATGGACAGCTTTATTTCAACTGTTGAACACAAAAGAGGATATTTGTAGAATTTTAGCAACCAAACATTACGCTAGCCATTGACTTCCATACAGTAGTATGAAAAAATATATTTTTTTTTATTAAAATTATATTTTTTTAATTTTTCTTCCTTATTTTACTCATATTTATTTATTTTTTACTTTTTTGCAATTTTATTATCTACCCCAGAATAATTTAGATTTAATTTCCAAAGCAGTGCGAGCCCAAAATATTGCCTCGACCAATAGCGTGAGTTTGGGGTGGGGCTATCTGTTTCTGTGACCAGTAGGAGGCGAGGGGGAGTGTTCAGGAAACCTGTTTGGAAACAGTCATTTTCGTTTAGCGTAATGCTGGAAATCCCACCTCATCCTTAATTGCTGTTGTATTCTGATTCAGTATAGGGCCCACACAAATTATAAATAGCTTTACTTCGCAATGAAGCGCAGACACACATCGTTACCCTTCAGTGTCTCTCCTGTGCCTCTTCTGGTTTTTGCTGCATCCTGGCAGATGTGTCTTCTCCTGCGAAAGGTCAGATGAATCCCTCCCCCTCTCTCCTCCTTCCTCTTTTTCACCCCTCCCTTCCTCTCTCTCTCTCTCTCTCTTTTCTGTCCTGAGACTGCATTTCTGTGATGCTGAAACACTCTTCACAGGGGGGCTCAGATTTCTGCACTGTTGCTAAGCAGAAATGGTTGTGTATGTATGTGTGTGTGCGTGCATGTATGTTCCACACGAGGACCTGCGAGAGTGAGTGTGAATGCCTGCCCTCTTCTCCGTCACAGACCGTCCCTCTTACACCACTGCAGTACTTTCAGTCAATTAAGGGAGAATTTTGTTGAGCTGGGGGCCTGGAACTAATTTGTCCTGACGACTGCAACCCCAATCAGCCTCCCCCCTCTCTCCCCGTGTTCCTCCTGCTTCCCCGCACCTCTCTCCCTCATTGAGCGGCGGTTACATAATTCACCTCACAGTGCAGTTGCGTTATTTATACCGCGTGTGTGTGAGAGAGAACGAGAGAATTCGCGTTTGTGTGCTTGGCTTGGCACACCATCGAACCCTAAACCATGTCTTTGTTGTATCTCTCACAAGCGTTTACACGCACCACAGCCTCGGCGGCACGCATGCGTATAACAGCGGGCAGTGTGTAACCACAGAGTAATTCCAGTTAGTGTGGATGTTCCCTAACTTGTGGTCACCGATGGATTATGTAACCCGCTGGAGTCGGTTTGATGCTAACTCTTACGTATGCACACAGCTCCTTTCAGCTCATGCACATTAGGAAGTCTCATGCTTGTTCAGCATCTGCAGTATTTCTCTCCAGAGGTTATAAGTGGAAGAAAAATGACTTTGTACCTGTTTAGATTATGTTTAGTAAACCCTAAACTCTCCAGTAGTCTAGTTAATGTTTTAAGACATTCCTTCATTTCTCCCATATCTGAAGGACAAAAATCAGCTGAATTTCACTTAAAGAAAATGTAAAGTCTATTATTATATATATTATTATTTATTTTTTTTTTTCTACTTAACTTAATGTGTTTTGGAGAGTTTTGCATTATGTTAATGAGAACTGGAATGTGATTTGGTACTGGTTTCATGATTCAATTAATTAACACCTTATCAACAATTCGATTCAGTTCAATATCATGATCACGGTTATGTCAAATTTATTTTGATAATTTTTTATAAAATTATTTAAGCAGGCTACTTTTTAAAAAATAATTGTAATAACATAGAATTAATTAATTATTGTTAAGAATTTAAAGAAAGCAGTAGTCTAATTAGTATTTTTTTTTATTATTATTATTAAATTTTTTAATACAGCTCATCAAGGCTATAGCTCTGAGAGCGACTAGGAAAAGAGGGGCGGAGTCAGCGGAGCTTGTGAAGATTTAAAGGGGAAGTACACAGAACAGAGTGATTTCTACAGAGCTGTTTATGACCGGAGAAAATTAGCGTTTTTTACACTATCTTTGAGAAATTTAAAAACAAACTATATTTCAAACTTTCCATTAAGATCCTAAAGAATCATATTAGCTTGTGGAAAATTGGCTTTGTATGACTCCTTTAACAAACCACCGTAGCACCATTAACTAGTCTAGTTTTAGATTTGTCTGGGTTTATTGTGTTTTTAGAGTCTAGTGCTGTCTCCTGTGTTCTGTTGTATTCGTCACACACCATCCATCTCTCTGTACTTTGTTCCTGTTGCTGACAGATGAATGGATCGAGTGAATGAGTGTGGTTGTATCCATGCGGCGGCGTTGATGTCATGTTTAGTCACTCACTTTCTCGCTCACACTCATCATGTGTGTGCTTGTTTTCTCACCTCTGTCGCCTGAACTTGACTCATCCTGCACTGAAGCTACACTGACATGACCTCGGGCCTCAGACCCAGTCGACCATAAAACACAGGTGCATGCTGGGAGCACAAATACAGCCTACCCTCACAACCCCATACTGACTGAGTGTGTGTGAACGAGGAGTGTGTGTCGCTCTACTCTCAGACCTGTCATCTACAGTGACAGAGAACAGACCTGTTCTAAAAACCACTCCATCATAAGAGTGTGCGTGTGTGTATATAAAAACCCAAATGTAAATGAAGTATGTGTTTATGACGGACATTAATCTTTTCCCCAGACATGCGTTTGGAAAACACATTTTGCCAGCCGTCAGTTATTGGGAGCATATTTTCAGATCGCAAGACATTCCTTCACTTTTCATCCCAAATCTGAAAGAAAGAAAAAAATAAGCTAAAAGCCTATTTAATTATTATTATTATTATTATTATTATTATAATTTTGCATTGTGACATTACTCTTATTCTCAGCGGTGATTCTTGTTGATGTAATAGATAGTATTTCTATTTATTCATTTACTTTTTCAGACCAGCATAAATTAAATACAATTCAAACAAGGCATTTTAGAGGGTTTTGCATTGCATTAGTGTCCTGTTATTAAAACAATGCATATAATAGGGATGTGAATTGGTACTGGTTTCATGATTCAGTTTGATTACAATTATTATGTCAACGATTCGATTCGCATCACAATTATATCAAATTTATTTTTCACATTTTTGTGCAATTCTATTAGCAGGCTACTTTTTAAAACAATCATCTTATACATTATATTATTATTATATTAGTATATAATTAAGAATTTTAAGTAAATATAGCTTAAGCAATATGATGTAAATGTAATAAAGGGGGGAAAAGACAATTAAAAGAGATAAAGCACTTTCAGTACCTGGGAGTGCTTTGAGTATCGAACGTTTACAATCATAGTTCTGGGTTTTTCTTTTTTAATAAGCATTATTGCTATTTGATTGTTATTGATTAGATCGTAGACACTGGCGGTTTTAATAGACTGCATTTACACGAATGCACAGATCTATTTCCACATAGCCGATGTTTTGTCCTGGAAACATAGCTGACCAGTTTTGTATTACAAAAGTAGATGCAATGCATTTAACCGCAGTCGTGAGCTGCAGAGCAAACGCAACTCGTAATACTTGCGTGCCATGTGCGTATGTGAATGATGTCATATATATGATGGCTATAATCGATTATGGTCTGTAATCATCCACATCATGATGCATTGATGCAACGGTTAATTTTGACACCCCTAGCCCATAATGCAACAAATCCTAATATTACTCTTCATTTTCTTTTTGCACTTTTTTTTTTTTCTCGTATATATTCCAGGAATGAAACGTGCAAACTCTCACTCTTTGTCTTTCTCTGCAGTAAGAGAATGAAGAGGGCGGATAAGAACGGGAAAGGCCTGAGGCACTTCTCCATGAAGGTGTGTGAGAAGGTACAAAAGAAAGGCACTACGTCCTACAACGAGGTAGCCGATGAGCTGGTGGCTGAATTCACACACGCTAGCAGCCTGATGCCCACCGACTCGGTGAGTGCTACAGAATAACACAACCACGATGTGAATTCAAGGTCGATCGCTTGCAGTTTTTACTGATATTTTGAGATAGTATTTACCTTATAGGGCTAGGTTAAATACATGCATTTCATGTCTTTATTTCTTTAGTCGCAAATAAGGTTTCTTTGAGGAAAACGTTCCAATATTTCTCTCCATGCAGTGGACAAATAGTTACAAATGCCATTTCAGCGGAGCTTCAAAGGGCTCTGAACAATCTCTGCTGTGAAATAAGGGTCTTATCTAGCGAAAATAAATAAATAAAAGGAATAGTTTACCCAAAAATGAAAACTACAGCATATTTTAGTCACCCCCAAGCCATCATAGGTGTATATGACTTCTTTCTTTCAGACGAACGCAGTCTTTATTTGTTAAGTTATCCTGGCTCTTCCTAGCTTGGTCATGCTGGTGGATATTTTGAAGCTCTATAATTGTATTGTTAAATGGATTGGCACATGGTGTATCTAAAAGCGTATTAAAACCACACCACGACATAAGAAAGCCTTTAATTTCAAAGTCATAATGGGGTTTACCCAGTGCTTTCTTGGAGTACCGTTTTCTATTGATTTCCTGCTCTTTGAGATATGAAATATGCATATAGTCACCATTATGCCTCGCCTAAATGAGCATCACTTACTCTGCGTACTCTACACCGCAGAATAAAACCGATCTGGGCCGGGAAAGGGTGCCTTGTGTTAATACGAGCTGTGATTTATCTGTCTGTGGTTTGTGAAGAACGTCCAGCACTGTTTTGTCTCGTCTGGCTGTGACCCAAAACCCCAAGTAGGAGCAGACACTTAATGCTAATATCTCTTTTATAACGAGACTTTGGGTTTGGACGTTGGCCTCAGATCATTGCATAAGGACTGCTTCTACCTGGAGTGAGCGTAGCTTGCTGGGAATATTTTCCGCTATTAATCCTGACAGTCCTGATGTTTCCTGGGCTGGGGTTTAATCTCTCGTCTCTGGTGGAATGCTAAAAGGCGTAATTAAAAGTGACTTTAGCACAGTCAAAGGGGTTTGGGCCGGACCACAGCTGGTCCCATATGCTTTGTGACATTAACAGAGGCCGTGTGTCTGCGTTTGCAGCAGGTTTACGACCAGAAGAACATCCGCCGGCGTGTGTATGACGCACTCAATGTGTTAATGGCCATGAACATCATCTCTAAAGAGAAGAAGGAGATCCGCTGGATCGGCCTGCCCACAAACTCAGCACAAGAGTGCCGCAACTTAGAGGTGAAAGACAAATACACTGACCTTCCTATTCATTCCAGTGATATTTACATGTGCAACATCTTCCAGTTGACTAAAACTACTGGGATATTCAGATATACACCTGAGCTCTGCAGTGTACACACGGTGCACCTTGCCGAATCTGCAAAATGTTAACAATTAAAAAAAAAAAAAGTGAGCATACAGGAAATATATGGGATTGTGAAAATAGTTTTTTATATACTACTGCCTTGGATAAGCTATTTCACATAAACAATGTTTATGTATGGTCCACGGGACAAAATATTTATGGATTTTACACAAATTATCAGGTTAATAGTCGAATTTGTTCCAAGATGCATCTCAAATATATGCATACATGCTATTTCAATTATTGAATTATTTTAATCTGTAATTTTTTAAGCTTGTATGTGGGGTTTTTAGGTCTTGCAGACCTAAACTTTTGTTAGAAAATTAGAAATTGTTAGAAATTACTTAAAGTATTCGATTAAATAAAAAGTTAGTATATAATATATACACACACACACACAAAATGTAAATACTAGTGCTGTCAAATGATTAATCGCAATTAATCGCATCCTTAATAAAAGGTTTTCTTTACAATATATATTTGTTTATGCTGTGTTTGTGTATTATGTTTATATTAAACACACACATACAGTTTACATTTTGAAAGTATTTATATGTAAATGCATTTATACATTTATTTTCTTATATTTTATATTATATCTAAATATATTTAATATATAAACATAGCATATTTTCATTAAATATATACATGCATGTGTTTGTATTTACATATACTTAATAAATATACACAGCACATACAAACA
>JAUMHQ010000074.1:496011-509669 GCA_032361165.1 Enteromius paludinosus
AAATTCAATAATTTTAGTGCAAGTAAAGCAACAAAAGTCCCTTTGAGTCCAAGACAAGTATCTCTTCTTACCGGAATCAGTTCACCTGTTTCGAGGTCAAATATGTATATGCGATTAAAATGCGATTCATTTTGCTTAATTTATTACAAAGCCTCTAATTAATTAGATAATTTTTTTTAATATATACACAAACAAAATTGAAACGTGTGTGTGTGTGTGTGTGTATATAAATAAGTAAAAAATTGTTTGTTTGTTTTTTTTTGTGGGGCTAATGAAAGCATTATCAGGGCAATAAAATCTCATACTTAACAGGTTCATCTTAAAGAATTAGGATTCATACAAGCATATCCCGAGTGTCTTGTTCAGATTTACCCAAATATTGGATTAACTTGGGTATATTTGAGTTAATGCACAGATTGCTCTTAACTGTATGTGCTTTTATCGAGGAAAAGTCATCAGCGGTTCAAGCTAGACCTAATCGACACACCTACATTTTTGCTTTGCATGTAAATGTCTTTATTGCAGGTCTGACTGTAACGGGAGGAAAAAACCTGATCATTTCAAAATCTCATTTAAATGCTAACGTCTATTGACGGTGTATTGATTCGCATTCAAACCTGTCAAATGTATTTAGTTTGGGTACGTTCACGTGCATTACAAAACACTAGAAAACTCTCAATCAAGATTTACTTAAACACTAGACCAGTGGTTTTTGATAATATGTGGGGTTGTATGTTCAGGAGACACAAGTGAATGCTTTAATATTAGTCAGAAGGTGTAGTGTTAATGAGAGCCTCTGACACCATCTGTTAGTGTCACATCTGTGACGGTCTGACAGACACACATAGAGGGTGAATGGAGGATGATGATGGAGAGGAAGGGCGAGGGAAAGGCTCATACATCTCCAGACCATCTAATGCCGTTTGTTTGTGTGTCTGATCGTCTTTCAGATGGAAAAGCAGAAGCGTTTGGAACGAATCCGACAGAAAAGAGCCCAGCTAGAGGAGCTAATATTACAGGTTTGTAGCACACCTGTTTGTGTTTGTCTGTGTGTATCTGTTCTCTCACGACAGGCCTACAGCAAAACCTCCAAACAGCACTGCACATGGGACTCATGTTACACAATTGAAACCATTGATTTAGGACTTTTTTTGGCTGATTCATAACAAAGAACTGACTCATAAGGCCCTTGTGCTATTCAATCAGTGGTGGCAATATGATAGAGTACTAAAATGCTGTCGTATTGAAGTGCGATATTACGTCCAAAACGATGGAGGAGCACAGATGCACAGCAATCATTTCCAGGTTTTAAGATGAGCAAACAACCAGCAGCAGTGGGAACCTTTATGTGTCTCACAATCCAATTAAAATTAATGAACGGCTTTATCAACTTATGAGGGCTTTTTAAAATAATTACAAGTCAGTGAAGTGCTTCCAGTATCTGAGAGTGATACAAGTGCATTAAAGTTTTCAGATGGATTTTTCTCCGCATTACTGTCGTTTTTATTATTGCTGGTGACATCATAGACAGCGACAGCTTTAATTGGCTGCATTCACACGGTTTCAGCCTATTATGTGCTTCGAGTGGCCACGTATTAGGTGTTTCTTGGAGGTTATTATACATGAAAGAAGCATCATTTACATCCGCTAGGTGACGTGCAAATGTGAAAAAAAAAAATGTTGCAAAATATTCCTTTTTTGAAAAACCACCTCATGCGAGCATAAAAACCTTTTTTACGATGAAATGATTTTTTTCAAAAAATTGATGCATTGGGCGTATTTTCAGCTCGCGCAATTGGAAGGATAATGGAAACATGGCTTGTGTGTGCAATAATTTTGCATCATAAAAACATTTGGAGACGCTAATGCATTTAACTATTTAGTTAAGACATACCTTGATGCATGTGAGCGTTTGTCAAATTTATACTACACTTGGCATAAATGTTGCCTTCGTAGAGCTTCGTAGATGCTCTGAAATGAAGATGCTTTCAATAATAATGCCATAAATAGATTAACTTCTATTAATTTAATCAAATACGTATTTGTAATCACAGCTGTTGGTAAAGCATCTTCTGTTCCGAGGTACACTTGCTCATAGTTTTTCAGGTAGGTTTTTCCCTTCATCTTGGAGACGTTGGCACAGTCTGAGCAAATGTAACTCGAGTTCTTTTGGTCATCGGCACTAACCAGACTCCCTCTATAAAGATAGGATAAGTAGAACCAGCAGATGAGAGGGGGAGGGACTGTGGCCAGCTGTGGAAAAGCAGCAAACCACTAATATTGATTGATTTGGTTTTGTTGTTTGTTTTCTGAAGTGAGATGAGAACCCCATCCATCTCCTGCAGTCACGTTACTGGCCACACACAGAAGCTCGGGAAATCACTGTCTGTCTGTTTGTGTTGATGTGTGATGTCAGTATAGATGACCGTTAATGATGCAACAGATCACAGCGATGAAGCTGTAGACGTGTGGACGAATGAAAACAGGCCTTGGTCCTGCTGGGATATTGATCAGGAGCTGGGAGGGCTTCTCAATTAAGTGCAGTGGCTCTGTCCTAGTCCTTGAGCAACCCCCACACATCCCGAGACTGAAGCGAGTTAGCTTCTGACCACACAAAGCTTTTGTTTATCAACATGCTGACTGATTTAAGGTTAATGAGTGGACCTTGAAGGGCCGAAGCGCTCTGTGTGTACGTCTGCTGATTTGTGTGCATCTCTCTCCGTGAGCAGCAGATCGCCTTTAAGAATCTGGTGCAGAGGAACCAGGCCAGCGAAACCTCGTCTCAGTCCAGTCCTCCTCCAGGATCTGTCATTCAGCTTCCCTTTATCATTCTCAACACTGACGTCCGCACCGTCATCGACTGCTCCATCTCTAGCGATAAGTACGAGATCTTTCTCCACCCGTTTGGCTTTTTTTTCTCCTTTTTTCTCTCTTCTGTGGAAATATAAATAAAACAGGGTTCTTTGGGTGTGTATGTGAAGAGTTTTGAAATCAGCATTTTCCTAGTTTTATGTTAATGTCTTTACTGTCACTTTTGATTAATTTAATGCGTCCTTGCTTAATGCCAGAATAAATTTCTCTTTTAAGGAACAAAATCCTACTAAACCTAAGCCGTGTATTGTTATTGGACATCTACTTCACCAACACCGTTTTCATCTCAAACTCATTCCTCCAAACAGGTGCGAATACCTCTTTAACTTTGACAACACATTCGAGATCCACGATGACGTTGAGATCCTGAAGCGGATGGGCATGTCTCTGGGGCTGGAGAACGGCACATGCTCTTCGGAGAACCTCAGCATGGCCAGATCTCTGGTGCCCAAGTCTCTGGAAGCGTATGTCACCAGTGAGTATCTCATTTCATGACCACCTTTCTCTTAGTGTTGCTTGTGAGTGAGTCAGAACAAGCCGTTTGCAGAATGCGTAAACTGTGATGTCACATTTTACAGGCCCCACCCACTGCCATATTAGCATAAACCCTGAATAAACATGTTTGCCTTCCAGTCTAGAGCAGTGAGCGACTGAGTCTGTTTCTATTTTTTTGTTTGGATCATATGAACAGCGTAGACAGTACTGTATATTACGCTTCTGTCACTTAATACACCATTTATTTGAAACAATTTCTTTCCCAGCTTTAGCCGACTGTTCTTGGAATTTGTGTTTTTAACAAACTTGTGTGTATTTGACACTTTATGCACAATAACACATGAAAGAGAACTTAGTTTAGTACTCGCATCAGACGTTTAAACTGATAAGCTGTCAAGGCACGGCTCTGTTCTGGAAAAAGGGGGCGGAGAGCAGCAGCTCATTTGCATTTAAAGTAGGGTTGGGCGATGTCGTATTTGTAACTGAAACACCAAGCCCCGCCCCACGACCGACAAAACAATGTTGGCCCGAGCAGTTGAGAGAGGATTGAGCGCAGGAGTGATCATGCACTTGAGTCATGTGTGCTTGAGTTGCGCGCGGGAGGGTTTGAAATGAGCTCGCGGCCCCATTTCTTCACATGTACATCTGTTTTCCTCTAGCGGAAATCAGTTACCGCGCTCGCCAGCATCAGTGGTGCGCTCGCTTTTTAATGCCATAGATTTGCCACCATAGATTAAGTGTGTTTTTTGCTGCTGCTGTGGCGGGGCGGAGCATCTCGATGTCTATCGGCCATCAGCCCAACCCTAATTTAAAGAGACATGCACTAAAACAGCACGTTTCTGCTTCCTCTCAGGATAAGCATTTTCAAAATGATGTAATAAATGATCTTTGGCAGATTTTGAGCTTAAACCTCAGACACATTCTGGGGACACCTTATATTACATCGGTTTGAAAAATAGGGGTGTCCTTTCATGAAGCTTTCTTAACAAAACGTGTGATTCTGTTCCTGCAGACATGGCCACAAACTCCAACAGAACACCTCTCAGCCACACTAGGTATGTCTGTCAGCATAACATCGGCGAATATCCCGACCGCTGCTTTCATTCAGGTCCTTTATCTCACATCCCCTCTGTGTTCACAGTCACAGCAGCACGGTCCCGTCGCACGCCTCAGAGTCTCGCGGCCAGACGCCCAGCTCCTTCAACGAGGAAGAGGACGACGAGGACGAGGACGACGACAATCCCTCCTCCCCAGAGTGATCCTGAGCTCAGTGCTGGGACGGGAATCGCAAGCGGAGCTGGGGAGGAAATGCTACACAGGAAATAAGCTGCCACTCCTCGCTATGTTACCATATTTTAACTTCCTCGCCATCTCTGTCCTCCTCTTTCCCAGTTTGGCACAAACACCAGGGGTCTGTGGCTCCGGGGGAGACGGTTTACTGTATTTCTATGGTGCTTTTTGGCTAGCGAGCCGCGGGTCGGGCCATAGAGGAGAGCAAATAAGTGAAGGTTAACACACCTCATGTTATTTCAGTGTACTACTCTTCTCTGCTTCCTGCCCTGAGGGATGTTCAAATTCTTTCCAAAAATGTATTTATTTCGGTCATGTTTGAATGTGACGATATCTGCGTAGCCCACTTCTTCTTCATCATGGGGATCAGAAAGCAACGTCTGATCTTGCTGTTCACAGATTGAAAGGAATTTACATCCTTGCATTAAAAAGAAAAAGAAAAAAAAAGTTATCTTTTTTTTTTATAGGTTGATTCCGTGTCATTTTGTTGTACTGTATAGTTTCTTCCTTTCATTCATCGCAATAGTTGAAGGAGAATAAAACATGGATGGTTGTATCTGCTGTTCCGGGTTCAAGTAGCTGCCAGCCTGTCTTCCTCAGGCCATTTGAATGTTGCATGTTGGGAGATGTAGTCTTGTTGTGAGTTTTTGTTGGCGTTGAGTGTGGCAGATGTGAAAGAAACTGCCCTGATCCACTCAGATCGGTGTTTTAAACCAACTCAACCCAACAGAACTAATGAATTTTGGTTTGCAATGTAACTGTATGTACATGTATACAAATATAAACATATAATTTTGGTTACCTGTGGTGTTGTGTGGTCTAGAAAACAAAAATAATTCTTTGAAGCTGTAAAATTACCACCAAAATTGTGAATTTGACAGATTTTGACATCAGGTCAGATCTTTAAACTAAATATGAAATCAGTTTGTTCAGTGATGTTTGCCGTTTTGTTGTTGGACAATTGGAAGATTTCAGAAATCAATTAGGTTTGATGTCATTCATGCAAACAAATGCAAAAAAATTTATAATTTCTAAAAAAAAAAAACTAAAAAAAATTATATATTAATGCAAAATAAACAAACCGAAGATAAATTAATGCAATTTAAGAGAGCTAGCATTTTCTGTTTTGGTGCAAAGTAACTACACTGCTAAAAACATAATTTGTTTTGTGGTTATTTTTATACAATATAATGGCAAATATGTCATTGGAACAACAGAATACAGTCAAAAAAGCACAAGTTTCGAGTGTATCTCTCACTACATGCTTTATTTTTTCTCTATTCTCATTCTTAGCTCTGCATGCACGCGTGTGTTCAAGAGCATACGGTGGTTAACCATTTTACCACTTCCCACTTTGTTTTCGTGCACTTCCTGCAAATACCATATTAATGAAAAATTAAAGGGTCTCGATTACATATGTGCAGTTTCACCAGATTAGTGCAGATTGTCACATGACCAGAGCAGTGCATTTCCTGTTTGCACACAGGGAGAAGATGATAAAATCAAATGTTAGCAATTTTTATGACAATTGTGACTGACCATAAAACAATTTTAACCCACTTTTCAAAAAAGAAATCAATTCAATAAACCATTATTGATTGTTTTAAAGGGTTCCTAATGGCACATGATCATTTGGATATTTTAAATTCTGGGAAAAAATATGATTTAATTAAAAGTCAATAAATAACTTAGAGGCTCAGCTTTAGTTTTTCATATTTAAAGATGTAATTTAGGATCATTTCTAAAATCCCTGTCGGCAGGTTCTTGTTGTGACAACTTACCCCGGCGGGAATGCTCAATGGCTTTTTTTGTCAAGCCAAGATGCCCACACACAAAACTGACTCAACCCCACCCTGAGAAATAGTCGCCGAGGGACAAAGCGAAATAATCAGCTTTAAAACGCTCTCCGTACAACTTTTCGAGTGCGGGCCAGTTTGCAAACTACGTAGCGTTTCGGTAAATCGTAAAGCAATGTCGTCGGGATGCGTCTCTGGGAATCGCGGAGCGGCTCTACTGCGCATGCGCCGTGAAGCGCTTCAAACGCCGCTAGTGGACTGCTGCAGTCTGGAGCCGCGTGGAAACACCGCACACCTCATTTATTTCATAACGCGAAGGTGGCGAGCCCGAGTCAGTGCTTTTTTTGATTTGTCCTCCTCCATCGTCCTCAAGCTGGTTTATTCACCCTATTCACGCCATGGCCAACAAAGAGGAGAAAGCTGACGAGAAACAGTCCAGTTGGAAAGATTTTATCTACAACCCACGGACGGGGGAATTCATCGGGCGCACCGCGAGCAGTTGGGGTGAGTAATCGTGTTTTTGTTTTTTTTTGACAAGTGTCAATTGCACGCCATGCAACTGCTCTTCAGAGCTGAAAAACACGAAACTACCTATGATATTTGGTGCAGATAAAGGGCTACGCATCTGCAGTGCTGGACTGAATTGCTTCATGTTGCACTGAAAGGATACTTATAGCAAACCGAACTGAATGTGCTGCTCGCTTACAATCAGTTACATTGTGGATTGTGTGCAATTCACCCTACACCAGGTCTGCGGGATTTCTTCAGATGGTGTCACCGTTTAAAACAGTTGATTGAGACCAAATCCATTAACTAAACCGAGATGCCTGTATAGAAGCTCTGGCAATCGATCCATGAGGAATCCCACTTTCAAGAAACCTCAAGTCAGCTAAAACGTAGCCTGATTAAAAGCTTCATGTAAAGGGCGTTTGGTAAAAAAAAAATATGATTTTGAAGCCTAAACTAGTTTATTTCCCCGCTCGCTGCAGTGTGTTACCACAACGCCTCAATCAAACCACCCCAAATGAATCGGTTTAAGCGCTCGTCAAACGTCGCGGATTTCCGTGATTAATCGGCTTTTTAATTGAACCGCGCGGCGGATATTCCTTCGCGTTTGTATCCTGCAGTTTCGCACGAGGCTCGAAGTCTATGAATAGCTCTCCTGAATGTCATCACAGCAGGCCTGTCACATTAGATGGGAAATGATGCGTGGAGATAATCATTTGTACGCGCTAAATATAAGACGCGTCGGTTATTCGTAACTCGATGAATGGCGGCTGCGAACTCGCACCTGCCTCGGTTTCTTACTCACGGCGAGGAAAGGAATTAAAAATAGCGCGGGGAATGTCGAACAATCGCAACGTTCGAATCGGAATGTCGCGACTAGTTTGACATTGGAAGCATGGAATGCTCGGGCTGTCAATCACTCGCGGCCGTGCTGACGTAGCCTCCGCATTCATTCGATATGCAAATGAGCGTTGCTGAGGTTCACAGCCCTGCTTGGGAGGATGAGAGGAAATTTCCACATCCCTTGACACAGTGAGGAGAAGATGCTCCCTGTTCGCGTTTGATGGCCTCTCCTATTCTCTTTAGAGAGAGAACGTCTGGCCTTGTTTGGCATGTAGGTTCTGCTCGAAGCTACAAAGTGTCCATAATCATCAGTGGGGGTGGGGAGCAATTTCTTAAACACCTAGTTGCTTGGTAACCGGATTTGCACCAAACTATTTCCTTGTTAGTTGTGTTCCTCGGTCAAGCGTGTCGGCCGGTGGTGTTCGTGATGCTAAACTCTGCAGTACCTCTTCTTCAGCGGGATGGGTGTTCCTCTGCGTGATGCATGCGCTCGCGCTCTGCCCCTCCTCCCCGTCCTCCTCCCTTTCCTCTCTCAAGGTCAAACCGGTTCTCTTCAAGCTCCTGTAGCGATAGGCCTCAGGAAGGAAATCGATTGAATTCAAATCAAATCGAACCTCCAGCCTTGAGGAATATGATGCATGTGCAGGTTTTATTTATTTGCAGTGGAGTTTAGGATTGCTTTACACGATGAGGCCTAGTAGAATTGGCTCGGTGGGTTAAAGACGGTCTGTGGCTGACAACGCTGTATCAGCATTGCATCTTAGCTTGGTTGCAAATTCTGTTTGTCAGTCTAGGATGGGATGGGGTAATATTAACAAGCCAACCCAACAGTTTTGTTAAAATTGCGAGAATGGCTTGTGATAATCTTGGATGCATCATGGAGTGAAAATTACAAATCAATGTTTTTTTTTTTTCTGTGCATGCCATTATTTTCCAGAAATGGTGTTTATAGTTCCTGTTTTTTTTTTTTTTTTTTTTAAATAATAATTTTATTTAATTAATAACCACAAAGGTGTTATATAAATTAGATAAAATAATAAAATGTGTAAATATTACATTATTTTAGGATAGCTATTTAATTTTTATTTTATTTTTTTACAAATATAATATATATATATTTTTTCACATGATTTATTATTATTTTTGGAAGAGTAAATTTATCATTAAACAAATGCAAGCTTTTTTCATTTTATTTATCATTTGAAATGAATTAAAACCATTTTATTGTCATTCTTTTTAAGTGACCAAATAGGATGACCCTCTATGGTCCTCTCTAGAATAGTCTGAGTTAGGTTTCTGAAAGAGGCGTCCCCCATTAAAAATGCTATCCAAGGGCAAAAAAGAGATGCCTCTACCATTTTTAAAACATCTCCGCCGTTCGCGTTGCGCCTGCTGTGTTTGGGTCTCAGAGCGACAGTAATTGAAAATAACGTACACATAAGAGAAAGCGTTTCTGCTTTTACTTTTCCCAAGGGGAAGTGAAGAAGGTGGAGTGATGGAGGGAAGGATGGCCACTGAAGAGATAAAAGGATCAGGCTGGAGTTAATGGACAGGTCCGGCTCCGCGAGACGTCTGTTTGGATCAGCTCAGATTAACGCTTCCCAATCTGCTGTTGATTTTAGCAATCGCGCTAATCTGTCCTCGGCGACCGGGATTCGCTACGATGAGCCGCTGGGATCTCAGGAAGTGTTTACCACGGGCAGTTTAAACGGATGAAAGAAACGTTGTTCTCATGTGGCAGCGACGCTTTCATATGCGACAATGACCTATTTCTGTGTTTCATCGGTGACACTTCCTGCTCCTGTTTGCCCCATTAACACGGCCCTGATGTGATTTGACCGTGTGTGTTCAAGCATGTTTGGCTTGAGCTTCACAATGTCGTAATTGAGGAACTGCACAAGAGTGGCTTTTCATTCACGTTTTCAATTTAAAATTGAAAAATGGCCATGAGCCAAGGAACATGAAGCGCACTCGTCATTCCGAATGTACAATATGCTCCTATTTTGTCCATGGAATGCCTTTTTTGAAGCATTTCGTTTGCCTGGGAAACATCAGTGACGTCAAATTCGCCGTGATGCACCATTTAGAAACCTAATGTTTTAAAGCCTTGAACAACTAGCCAAAAATGGAAAATCTTCCATCACTTACTCACCCTCACGTCGTCCCAAAACTCGGTGTTTGATCTGGAGAACAAGATATTTTGGCAAACATTGGGGCTACAAAATGACTGGGATAAACGTTTTCTCAAAAGATCTGTGGTGCTCGACTGAAAAATGTTTTACAGTTTGGAAAGAGTAAACAATTGTAGACTATTTTCGGGGTAAATTATTCCTGGTAAATAAAATCCCATTGTGTCCGTCACACAAAACATATGTATGATTTGTATGGAGCACTTTCAATATGTTTTTGATTTGTGTCAGATATTTATAGACGTGGTTTTAGTGCTGCAAAATAAAAATATCCTCTTGTAACTGGAATTAATGACAGATTTGAGCCATATTTGAGCCAATTCCTCCTCAGTAACTCTCTAGAGGGTATTTTTACTTCATCATTCAATACACGTTTGTTTCAGGAGAAGTTTTCTGCAACTCTGTTACAAAGTATCAAGCACAGGTTTGGAACAACTTGAGTGTAAGGAGCCTGTTTCTGACACTAAATTAAAAGAAAGACTTTTTAAAATTTTCGCACATTTTTTTAAACTGTTTTCTCTTGCAGTTCTGCCTTATTTTCTCAGATTTGGGACAGTTGCGAGTTATAAGTTCCAGTTCTGACCTTCTCTGAACTCTGACTTTTATCAGGTTAATTGACTCCTTTATGGTCGGTTTGTTTGACAAGATGCCGTTCAGTGTTATGTCAGGTCAGATCACATATCAGTCAAACTCTCTGTGAAGGGTCAGCTGCAAGACAATTCTGAGATTCAAAAAGCTTCAATTACATTTTTTTCAAAATTCAGTGGAAAATACAGGCTTCCAATATGAATGCGAGTGATTGCAGAAGCTTCTTTTTTGGGTGTACTATTCCTTTAAGCCTTGGCCTGATATTTTTTTCTGAAGAGATGGTTTATTTAGAAGAGATGTGTGATTGTAAAAGTATTGAGTGAGAAAACCCGTAGACTTAAATCAATAGAGGAACCTAAGCCAAGAATTTCCCAGACTTGGTGGATTTTTTTTTTTTTTTGGCTACCATCAAAGTCCCTTTCAATTAAAGTCTGTTCACTCAGCGGCCATATTTCCAAACCCACTGGTTGTTTTTCATGTCGGCGGGATCCCCAAATGTGCACCGATTATCTCCTGAAGTGCCAATTTACCAGTGGCCTGGTAATACTCGCTTGACTTCGTAGACAGAGTCTGGAAGGGCGTAATTGACAAGCGTTTACTTTCTCGTGGTGGGTTGCTTGACTGAAGTCTAAAATCATTGGTTTACCAAGAAGCCAATCACATAATGCTTGCTCAGCCGCCATGAACTTCCGCTGTGAACACAGGTATGCCACGAACACAAAAACAAAGCCATCGAACGAAGAAGGATGTGAACGACTTTTGCAGGTTATGTGAAGTAAATGTGCACATCCACGGTACAACTAGTGCATCTGAACTAATATTTGACAGTAGAGACGGACAGAATATTTGCATCCACCTGTCAAAGTTAGAATCTCTTCGTTCGTTTCAAGTCTGTCGGAAATGCTGCAACTTAATTGCAAGTTTACAGCATAACATGGACATTTTCAAGGACTGGAAATGAAAGGAGATGCAAAAGGATGCCAGTTCGAGCTGGACCAATAAAAGAGACTCCAAGGACCATAAAAAAAAGCAGAGGAAGCTATGAACTTGCCATCACGGAGCAGGTTCACCGAGGTGAAGCGACAACTGAGCAAATAGCATCCCGTGTCTAACCTGAACTACAATCTGAAATTGGGTGATTAGCGTCTACGTCACGGCTCTCCATCCGCCCTCGGTTGGTTGGTTGGACGGCTGGTGCGGAGCCAGAGCTAAACTGGGAGCTGGTTTGCTACATCAGACTGAGTACAGAAGAACATTGAGTGGAAGTCTGGATCATTTACCTGGGGAATCTCACCAAAAATTTTATGTCATGCGTGATTCATGCTAGTGAGTATTTGATGCTAGTAGTTCTAGCGCTCCCCAGGAGAAGAGAGTGCAGTGGTGTGAATGAGTTAGCGTGAGGCCGAGAGAGCGGCGCCGGAGGAGGGTTTCTGGCAGCGAGGAGCGTCATACTGGCAGTCTCGGCTGCTCACCGGGGGTCTCGTCGCTCTTCCTCAGCCTCCCGGTGCCATTACCCCTGTTGATCGCACACTGGGTTGAAACGTGCTTTACGATAAAATACAGTGCCCATTACTGTAGTCCAAATTACTGGAGAGAGATTGTGTTTCTTGGACCCAATGCTCACGTGGGTTGCCAGATTGAGGACCACAGGGGCCACTGAAAATAGAAGGCGGAGCCACAGATTAAAACAAAAAGATATTCAGACACCGTATTTTCAATTTTGATTAAAGCTTGCATGTTTGCGAACACATTTGAATACGTCAGTACAGTTGCTCTAAACAGTCATATAATGAGTCAAACAGGCTTCCAGCAAAAATCATTCTTTGCAAGACTCTTTATCCAAGTATGGGTTCATGAGAAAGTCTTGTTAATTTCACAAATAATAGCGTGATACAAATGAATTGTGCATGACAAAAGCATGGTTTTTGCAGGTCCTTTTAAAGTCTTAAATGTTAAGGTAAGAGAAGTTTACAATCTCTGAATATCCCACATTTCTGTGAGCGCTTACGATGCACCTTTGATGAATGGACAGCGTTTGCTGTGGATGGTTGTACGAGTGGTTTTTATGTCTCATCTTTTTTGAATGAGCAGCTGCAAGTAGTAAAGCACAGTCGTTTCAAAATAAGAGTCCCGATCTTTCTGTCTTGTTTATGATGAAAATGCCCAAGTCTCTTGTCCTTGCTATTATTGGTATTTAAACAATAATCTTTGTATTGCCTTCCTTTTTTGAACACAATATCACATGGGATATAATTGATGAGACAATCCTACAGCTCATCAAGGTCATGTCGGCACTTCAGTCTTTACATGAGGGTACAGCGTGTGGCTGTTGATGTGATGGCCGTCCCGTGCCAGAGTCGAGCGTATCCACTTTCAGAAAAACACACACTTATGGGTGCTGCTCACTTTGTGAGCCACAGCCTCAATACGGGACCCTGCATCACCCCCCCGCCAGCCGGCTGGCCAGGGTATTTTTATCCCAGCATGCCTGGGCACAGGAGGAGGAGGAGGAGGACAGTATCTGGTTCTTCAGGGCTTGGGTTTCTGGACAGCTGAGAGCAACCGCTGATAAAGACTGCTTCTGTGCGCTTTGTCTGTCCCCTGTCCTTCATTCATTCTGTGCTTCTCTTCTCTCCATACCTCCGTCTGCATCTGTTTCGGTCCTGCCCCTAACTGCACGGCTCATGAGTCAGTCAGATTTTGTCTTGATAAACATTTGCAGGTGTGTGTCATGTAGGAGTAATGAAGAACGATTGTTAAAGATGTTTATCAGTTTCAACAGTCCATCTGATAAAATGCATTTTAAGAGCCCTACTCCGTTCATGTGTGTTTTTGAACGAAGCGAACATCTTTAAGAAATGCATCGCATTGAAATACAAAAATAATGATCATTCATGATAGTTTTCTTCAGTTTCACCTCTAGTTCTAGCAGTTGTTAGAGCCAGATGTTGAGATTTGATCTGTGTTGGTGGAGATGTATGTAAATTAGGGGTGGGCATAGATTAATTTTGAAATTAATCTAGATTAAAATGGCTGATTTGAGATCTGTCAAAGGCATTCAGAATTTGTGTGCTACCTA
>JAUMHQ010000074.1:516991-529297 GCA_032361165.1 Enteromius paludinosus
TCGTCTTGACTACAGAGACCGTCTCTGCATTTGATAAATAAAGTTTAACTCCCGTCATTATACATTACCATCACTCTATTCTTTATTTGATAATCAGTGCTTTGCTACAATCTGTATTGTTAAAAGCGCTATATAAATAAAAGTGACTTGACTTGACTGACAAAACACGCAAACATATTGGACGATCTGCATCGGTGCATCCCTAGTAGATAAGAAACGATTAAATCAGTGTCTGGTTAACCTGAATCTGTTATAATCTCCATTCATTTGTATTATGAACATCTGCATGACATGTTTTGTCCACAGGGCTGATGATCAGGCCGAGGGCTTTGGAAATGAAATTTAACCGATCGATTCCCCAGCAATACAGCATGTACGTGCAGCACCTGGAGTCCTTCCTGAAGCGTGAGTCTCATCACTGTTTTACACACATTTACCTCTCTACATCTTGGCCGTCTCACAGAGCGATCCAATCCCTCCCAATCATTCAGAACTAAAGTAGGAGTCAAAAAAATCCAAGACCAATATTAACCTGTCTAAAACCCAGAATCAATCAATCAATCAACCCTTGATCCCCTTATACCAGGCCCCCTGAAACCTAGACCAAGTGTTTCCAATTCTGTTCCTCAAGGTCTAGTTTCCTGCTAAGTTTAGCTTCAACCTTGATTAAAGTCACCTGCCTGTAACTTTCTAGTAGTCTTAAAGACTTTGAGTAGCGTGTGTGTGTGTGTGTGTGTGTGTGTGTGTTTGAGTCAGGAGTTCGCTCCAATCCTAATCAGAGTAAGACTAGGCCTTTTGAAAACCAGATCCAGACTATGAGCTGATTGAAATAGAGAACCAAGAACCTTAAGTCTTGTTAGGTTGAGGTAGTGTCACCTTTGGTAAAAATAGACACCATTAGTACAAACAAGACCATAAGACAAGACCCACTGACCCAAAGACTGAGCTTTGAGATCCAGTTTAAGCCACGTTTGTGTGGTTTTGAGAGCTCTCAAGTTCACAAGATCAAGGCTTCCACTCTGTTAAGAGCCAGCAAACATTATCTTTGTGTGGGTGAACACAATGTTTGCAACAAATCTTTTTGGAGGATTTTCTTATTATGGCCAGATTTTAGATAAAATACAGATACATTTGTATTAGCATGCTTTTGTAGCATTGTTGTTCATCAAGGTTATATTTGGCACAAGCAAAAGCTACACTTAAGAATTTAGGAGGACAATGAGCTGCTACAGTCAAAGAAATGTGCCAAAAAACAAGACTTAAAATCAGAATATTATGAAAATATACGTTAGGTAGTGGCGTAGTATATAAATGTCATTTTTAATGTCTCAGTACAAAAACCTCTCATAATGCCCAGCTTATGTAGCCTCTGGTTGGATGAGATCTCTTGCAAACTTGAATTTGCCTGTTAACTCCACAAATTGGTATCAGCTGTATGCTATCATCACCCCACCTGAAAGCTCAGAAAGTGAAGTCTTTCTTGAATGGGTCAGCCAAAGATCGCCCACAGCAGTCACAAGTGACTCATTAAAGGACCCCATGCAGTCAAAATTAGTGTCTTGTGGTTTTTTAGTCCTTGTCTTAGTTTTGAGATCATGTGTATGTGCTAAAACCATTATATTCAAAGTCTATCTTTTCTGGGAAAATTGAGCAGAAATGTAGATGACATCATTTGCAACTCAGAGGTTTATACACATTCCTGTCCAATAAACCACCAACCACTGATAAGCCATAGCAAATTGTGTTTTAGTGGTGCGTTTGATGCTTGCCCACTTTCTTCTTGGAGTCAGAATTCCCACTTGCATACTTTTGCGGAAATCCCAAAACTTCTCAGCACCCAAGTATGCGGCCAATGATAAACACAAGTCAGAATTCCTCTATTACATGTCCAATACCTAAATATAGATATCCTGTTATATAGTAGAAGAAAAACGAGACGTAAAATGAGAAGTATGTGTATATTGGTAGTATTCATGAAACAGCAGACGAAGTGCACTTCTGATGGACACTTATCTATCCCATGAGGTCAAGGGAGAGGAGTTGTGAATGTGTATTCTGACTTCAGATTTTAAACTAAATGTGTTGGTTATTTAAAGACCAGTACATATTTTTCCAATACTGTATATCGTCCTTGATAGCAGACGTACATCCTGGAGATGTCTATTTGACGTCTGCAAGACAAATTTTTGTTTTCGCATCTACAATACGTCTATTGGATGTTTCTATTTAGATGTCATTAAGATTTGTATGATTTAGAATGTGTGTAAAACTGAGATCTTACAGATGTCTGTCAGACGTTTGTAGACAGCAGATGCTTTTCAGATCAAGTTATCTTTAACAGACGCCTTTCAGACATATGTGTGCTATCTGGGTTGCTTCTCAAGTCATATATTGGTCTTTCTTATTTGGAGCTTTCAAAGACTTCCAAAATGGTCACACTTGTAGACAAGAAAGATATCTCCTAATCACAAAATTGCTGAAGATTTCCAGCTTTGCACCTTTATCTTCTCTCTCTCATCTGTTACTTCAGCGTACAATGACACTCTGCAGGAGGCGAACAAGGCCTGTACCGAGGGCGAATACTTTGAGCAAGACAATGTTGAGGAGAAGGAAGTTTGCCAGTTCAAGAGAAGTGTGCTACGTCAGTGCTCTGGACTGGCTGATAGCAATTTTGGTTATTCTGAGGGTCAGCCATGCATCCTAGTCAAGATGAATCGAGTGAGTCACTATTTTTACGCTCTCCCAGGTCAAATCTAGCCGTTAGCACCGAGGATCTCAACTCTGATCCTCGTCCAATTCAGCATGCATAGTGCTCCAGTTGCATTCTAGATATGTGAGCATGCAATCAGACCTGTTTTTAGACTTGAGAAGGGTTTGTTCATTGTATATACTTCTCCGCAGGTGATTGGGCTTAGGCCACAAGGAGACCCGCGTATCGACTGCACAGCCAAGGTAATTCCCAAATCACACTTTGTATTACTAGCTTCAGAGTGTTTGATGTCAGGATGAGTGTGACGTGATGGGTCCAGTCTGAATTAATGTGCGTGAGTGTTTCCATCTTACGTTTTCATACATCTGTTTGTATCTGGTCTCTCTCCACGCTGCCTATAGGGCCAGCAGTATTAATGGTGGGTAAGAATTGGGGCCCCAGCCCCCTCATTGTTTCCCCAGGGTCCTTGCCCCGGGCCCTTTTCCATCTCTTTGCTGCCTCTCTGCTGTACTGCTTTGTCTCTGGTGCTTTTAACCGCCCTCATTCTAGAAATGATGTATACCTTCAGATCCCCAGTCATCGAGTCTAGTAATGCATAAAGTGTCTAGGTAAAGTAAATGTAGCTGTGGGTCCTTCCACACCATGGGCATCCCCAAGGCCCCGTTTACTCCTGGTATGTTTCGGTTGATTTAGTCGACAGATTTCGGTGTACCTCTGGCATTCACATGCAAATTGTGGAATGCTCTTAACTATGGATGTGCATCACTGCATGTTCATTGAAGAAATTTCCAGTCTTGTCAAATGTTTTCTTTTCTGTCATGAATTACTTGCCCAAAAGACAACAAATGAACACACATTAAGATATTTTTGATAAAATTGGAGAACTTTCTGACCCTGCATAGACAGTCAAGTCAAGTCACTTTTATTTCTATAGCGCTTTTAACAATACATATTGTAGCAAAGCACTGAACATTATCAAACAGAAGAACAGAGTGATGGTAATGTATAATGACGAGAATTAAACTTTATTCATCAAATGCAGAGACTACTTGGTGTAGAGCAGGATTAGACACCTCTGCATTGGACTATCAGCATAAGGTCTGGTCCACTTTTTCCGATCAAGAACAGCCCACTTGTACAAGGAGCGACTCAAAATAGCTCAAGATTTAATACCACGAAGAGGCAAAGTGGTGCAATTTAGTCCATAAAAACTTACTGTAACAATTCAGTACCATGTAATGATATCCTTTAGGGTTGTCGAGGCCACAGTGATGTTTATTCTCCAAATGCTTATTTAGCACTTGTGTTTGGATCACCATATCAGGTGTAAACAGGGCCTATTGCTATTGGGAATCTTAGACACATAAGAATACTGTAGTCAAATTCATGGTTTTCCAGGTATTCCAATTGATTCTATCGACACAGAATTTTTTTTTTCTTTCAAAACATTGTCTTGTGACCTTAGTAACCTCTTACGAGTTATGCAATGTTGGACCCATTTCAAACACGTGTTTGCTTCCTTGGAGTAGTTCAATGCAGCAGATGAGAGACATTCCTATCAGTCCTGCCCTGTTTTTCACCGCCATTATCATTTTGTCATTTTTGTACCTCGTGACCTCTCTGAGACCTCACACCCACCTGACCCTTGAAGGTATACAGCGGACACAAGAAAGTGCCCTCGGCTCCTTAAGATCTTTGTGTCCTTTGACCTTTAATGCTTTTGCTCTTAAATTATGCCGATGGTTCCTGCTTTTTCAATCTTGCCATTTCTTTCTAAACAAACTTCCACTAATCGAGACCTTGCAATGTTTCAATGGGACTTTCACACATGCAACGATTGCGTTTCAGTGATATTATAAAGTTTTAAATCTGAAAACAGCACTTTATAAAGGTAATGTCTCTTAAAAGAGAGAGTCGACTCTGAATCATTGAAACGAGTCATTTTTAAAATCAATCCCAAACCATGTGATGTTGACATCAACATGAAACATTAACATTGTCCACTAGGGTTGGGTAGATAGACGATGCCATCGTCCATCGCCGATAGACATCACGATGCTGAGCCGGCATCGCAATCCGCCGCCGCAACAGCAACCAGCTCGCGAAAAACAAACTTAGTCTATGATGGTGATTGGCGGCAAATCTATGCCATTGATAAACGAGCGCTGTAAATCTAGCTCATTTCTAACCCTCGCGCACACTTGATGCGTCATCCGCGTGCAATTCAAGCACTAGCACGGGATCATCCCTGCGCTCTGACACTGTTTTTGTAATTTTTGCCAGTCGTGGGGCGGGGTTTGGTGTTTTTAGTTACAACTATACAACCCCCCCCCATCACCCCCCCCCCCAACAACTGCTGCCTACGACGATGATACCATCCTCCATCGCGATGTCTCACATTAGACATCGTATGATGCCAAATTGGTCGACATCGCCCAACCCTAATGACCACACACTTGTTGGTCTTTTCGTGTTGGTCTGAATGAAAATGCAGATCCATTCTTCAGCACTAGGTGCAGTTTTGGAGCAGTAAAAATAGTGGTTTCCCTGGAAAAGTGGTTAAACACTGCTTGTTCCGACATGACAGGCATGATGAGATGAAACCGATATTGACCAGTCACCGCAGATTAGTGTCATGTAAAGGAAGGGTTTGGTTAAATAAATCGTTGAGTCGTTGAGCAAATAAGGTAAAACTAAATGCATATTATAAAACAATGAAAGTGTTTTTTGACCCTGCATGCATGTCAAACTTTAAAACATGTTTGCTAAACAAAACAAAAAACCTGTCGTGTGTACATGACTGACAATAAGCATTTATTAAGATCAGTTAAACGTTGGATTCTCAAAAGTATACGATCTAAATTTATTAGTTGGGCGTCCCCTCCTATCTATTATGGAAGATCAAGTGAAGTTACAGTACCTAACTGAGAAGGGGAATCGGCCTTGTTTGCTGGCAAACATGAAACAACAGATGCTGACTTTGCAGCTGGCCGATTCAGTATTGTGTTCGGTTCTCCAGAATTGCTCATGGGTGTTAAAAAAGTGCAGAGACATGCTTCAAACAGATGTTTACCGCAAGCGTCTCATCGGGATTTTCTATCTGACTGACTGTTGCACGCCGTTCTGTTGTTGTGGGGACATTTCCACGCCCCGAAATGTGACGGAACCTGAAGCCACCGTAACCGATTGTAGCTAGCTTCATTTAAGCAGTAGGAAAATATCTTTACTTACTTTAATTACTTCTGCTCCGTTTTCAAAGAAAAGCTGTCATGAACATTTAAAAAAAATGCTGCAACAGCAGTCGAACGGTTGTTGCTGCTCGGCACACGCCATGTTTGAACGTATCGATTCAGATCACCGAACTACTGCGTCATCGCTTTACACCCGCCTCAGTCGTGCCGTAGAGGGGGGAAGCTCATTTCTCATTGGTTCCCACTTTTTTGGGAACAGAAATGCTCTAAAAACGGCAGCTTGGTCAGATTGACTCGCGGAATAGAATGTAGCGTCACGGGAAGTGTGGGCTGGCCCAGGCGAGATTTCCACACATTTGAGCTTTTCATTTAACTCATGAACCACATGCAGTTCCTTCAAGCACCCTAGTTTAAGAAACCGTATGATGTAACACCGTTATGATCTCTTTGAAGTTTATCGAAATCGATATGTTCAGTCAGAACTATTCAAAGAGTAGTCTCATTATATTACCAAAACTGTATTATGGATTGTTACTTATCACAATTTATATCATGTAATCTGGAATCAGACTCCAATTTGCACATAATCTACCCAGCGCTTGCATCAATACCAAGCATTTCCAGCAGGACCAAAGATTGCAGAAGCTGACCCGTGACTATTTCGTGCGTTATTACAAAATGGAGAACGCTGCTGAATTGGTGCTGTGCATTTCCACCGAAAGCTGTTTGTGTGAAAGCCACTAATGAAACACTGCTCATTTTCTGAGCTTTTGTGCTGATTCTTAATAATTACATTCTTTGAATTTGATTATTAAATCACAAATCATGGTCTCAGACTACTGATGCTTTAAAATGACTTCTTTTAGTGGTTTTATGATCTCCTTTTTCATTGGACTACACTGTCTGCAAGCATGCATCGCTACGACCTATTATTAGAAACTCGACCATTTCAGAAGCCTACAGCAAATCATCTCATTCGGTTCACTTAATGAAACATGAACCACTTATTTAATGCACATGAGTCTTGTAACTCTTCCTGCTACTGCTGGATAAGTGCTATGACTGTGATGCACTGCGAGCGGAGATATGGATTCATGCATTCATATACAGTACATGATGCAAAAGAGACCTGTTTTCCCCCGTTTCAGTGCGTATTTGTCTTTAACCTGCTTTATTGAGAGATCTGCTGTCTGTGCATTTAAAGTTTTTTTTTTTTTTTTCCTCTTTGTCATCAGTTTGAGTGATGTGAGGGCAGTCTGTTGCTACTGGCAACTGCACACCAGTCACATGACACGTGTTGTCCTTAAAGTGCAGCAGTGTGATCTCATCCTTTGTCGTGTTTCTCTCCTGACACAGAGAGAAACTCCCCTGCAGATGCAGTATTTCCCCACGGAGGGCAAAATCGACAAGAGTTACTTCCCCTATTATGGCAAGCAATTGCATGTACGTACAATACAGCAAAAGTTATTAATCGTACGGATGCACACAATATAATACAATATATTATATAATGGAAATTTCTTCTCTCCATTAGCCAAGCTACGTCCAGCCGGTGGTAGCCGTGAAGCTGCTGCTGACGGAGGACGACTACAACACCGAGCTCACCATTGAGTGCAAGGTGGAGGGTTCGAACCTGCTCAACAGCGACGAACGCGACAAGTTCCTGGGCCGCGTCATCTTCCGCATCAAAGTGTCCAAGTAGCCTAGATCATTCATGGGAGATGCACGATGTCAGTTCCTCTCACGCAAACCCCTCTCACGTTCATCACGTCCATATCACACACACCTTGTCCCCTCTGCGGCGTCCCAAGAGTTCAATCAAGGCCTTTACGAATGCATAAGTGTAGTTGTATGCACACAGACCATCACTGGTCCAGCATTACAGGCGGGCCAGGGATGGAAAAGTGCATGTGTTTGGAGCTTAGTGAAGGGTTTAGGACTTAAATTCACTGATTCGCCCATTTATAATAAAGCAATCCGATGGAAATCAAATTCAAGGTAAAAAAAAAAAAGACGCCGCCTCATACGAGAGAAGCTAGAGTCATCGTGTAGTAAGTTTAGGGACCTGTAAATAGATGCATCAACACATCATGTGGATGTGGTCTGCTCCCCTCATAGTACTGTTTAGCCTGCCATGTGTGTGCGTGTGATGTGAAGCCTCTGTGTACATATTTAATGGATTTTAAACACTCTTTTTCTCTGTCATTGCTCTCACGTCGTCTGACTGCTGTAAGAAATCAAGAGTATGAAATTATATAATAGCTGTAATTTAAGATTATTGAGAAATGAAAAAATAAGGAAGGGGGGGGTGAAGGGGAAAACACCAAAAAACATATATGTATCAAACCTGGTTTGAAACCCGTCCACCATCTGAGGGAAAGGATTTTTTTAAACCTCTGCAGAAACTGTTCTTTGTGCAGATGCCTTACAATCTGTATGAGTTTAAAAATCTTGAAATAAAAGTGATTTTAAACAAAGATTGGGTTGGAGTGTGTGGAGTGTGTTTTCTGCTCAGATCTACCAAATACATGTGAAAGTTACTGTAATAGCAGCACTTCATTTCTCAACTCGTCCTTATTTTAATGTATGTTGGGTTGTAAATATGTACTCATAAGAAACAGAAGTCATATGTATGTACTCTCAAAAGGCTGGTGACTGAGAAGTCCAGCGGCTTCGAACGTTATCACTCGATTGAATGGGCCGTTATCAGTCGTTGTCAGCCCATTTATATGGGTCAGAAGGTTCCACCTACTGGTAAAACTAAAAATTTAATTAATTATTCTAGCGGTTAGATTGTGTTTGATCAACGTCGACACCTACCCCAACCCTAAACCTACCCTTTACTATGATACAAAAACAGTATTGTGTAAAAAAAAACAAAAAAACGTTTGATTGATGTGCGCATGCCCAGTAGTCCTATGGACGATAACAGCCTTCTAAGCCTACCAATAGTGCAGCAGGCCCCTACTGACCCATATGAATGGGCTGATAACGACTCATAACGGCCCATTCAAACGAGTGATAACATCCGAAGCGGGTGAGAAGTCTCTAAAAAGTCTCTTTAAAGGTGTTTCTTCTGCTCATCAAGGCTGCATTTATACGATTAAAAATCCAGAAAAAACTGTAATATTGTCAAATATTATTTCAGTTTAAAATAAGAGTTTTCTGTGTGAATATATTTTAAAATGTAATTTATTCCTGAGATACAAAGCATCATTACTCCAGTCTTCAGTGTCACATGATCCTTTCAGTAATATGCTGATGTTTTTATAGAATTGTCAGTGTTGGAAACAGTTGAGCAGCCAAATATATTTTCTGGAACCTGTGACCTTTTTTTATTTTTTTTTCTCAGGATTATTTGATGAATTACAAGTAAAGGAACGTATTTTGTTTTTACCAAACATAAAACATTTCTAAAATGTAAATCTATGCTGTGACTTTTTTGTTCATTTAATAGATTCTTTGTTAATAAAAGTATTCATTTCTTTCACAGAAGAAAGAATAAAAATGTACTGATCCCATTCTTTTGAGCAGTAGTGTAACAGTAAACTACTGTAACAGTAGATCTGAACATTATTATCCATTTTAAATAAATGCTTCTCTTTTTAATATTTTAATGATCAAAGAATCCTTAACAAATATTAAGCAGCTGTTTCCAACACTGATAATAAAACATCAGCATATTAGACTGATTTCTGAAAGGTCTTAAAGTGACACTGAAGAAAATTACATTTTGAAATATTTTCACACAGAAAAGAGTTATTTTAAATTGAAATAATATTTCACAATATTAGTTTTTTTTCTGGATTTATCTAATAACTGCAGCCTTGATGAGCAGAAGAAACATCTTTAAAAACCATTGAATATCTTACTGACCCCACACTTTTGAACGGTATGTATATATATATACACACATATGGGTGAAAGACAAAAAGAAAACGTTTTACTATGATTTTGTTTTTCCCTGTAAGGCACCCAATAAAAAGCCCTTCAGTGTAACAATCTTGTCAGGCATATTTACAACAAAAATAAATGTGTGACATTAAAAGACTAATTAGCCTACTTTCACTCTAAATACTAATTAGTTGTATTTTTTTTTTTTTTTGCCAATTGTTAGTAATATTTTTATTACTAATTAAAAACACAACAAAATGTAATACCCTGCTAAAAAACAGCATATGTTGGTTAGGTAGGTTTTGAAGCTGGAAAGCTGGTTCATGCTGGTCCTTTTGCTGGTTCATGCTGGTCACGTGACGGCAAGGGACCAGCTTCAAAACCTTCCTAACCAACATACGCTGTTTTTTTCAACAGAGTATGCTCCCTTATTCTTTTATACAGTCAGATAATATTTTATGCATGCACATTTATTCTTTGTCTATACTATCATTATTTTTGTAAAAAAAAAAAAAAAAAAAGTCAAATTCTTTAAAATATTCATACATTTAGACGCGTTATACCTCACTGTCGCGTTTAGAAACACTGATGAGAGAAAGACGCTCTAGTGGCGCCCTCTAGTGTCAGTAACACGCGGTACATGATTCAGCGACAGCCTGTCAGAACAAGACTTTCTATCTACCCCGTTTAGACTTGTTTGAAGATATGCTGGAAGGAGACAGTCGTCTCAAGACCACGAGATCTGTATCTACAACATTTAGCTCAGCGGTTCTCACACACAAATTGCATGAAATGTGAAATAATCAATGAATGTAAGTGTAGAAAAATAAAAACAACACTGACATAAGCAAGTTGTTACTGCAGCTATCAAATAGAAGGTCCACAAGAGACGAGTTTCATTACTAGTGATTCTTTTTCCTGACCTAACTTTGTGACTTGATTGGCATTTTATGTCACTATCTCTCTCACTGCTGCCGTGTGTTGATGCTCAAAGAAGACTCTTGTCTTCAGGGAGTTGCTTGTGACGCTTCATTTGCTGTCAGGCCTGTCATCTGCTCTTGATAACACAAGCATTAACACTCAGGGTCAAGAGCAGAAATCAGGGGCTGAGAGAAGAAGTGGAATGACCAAGTGGCTGGAGAGTGTGTTGATAAGCGGCTTTTCCACTGAAGGAGATCTGGAATCACTCAGAGACTGACTGTACTGGGAAAACTGGACCTGCTCAGCACAGATGGAGAACAGCATGTGATTCAACATTTAGAATGAATCAGAAAACTTAGACAGCATGAACAGAAACATTGAAACAGGAAAAGTGTGCATCTTTACAAACCAGCTGAAAAAAAAAGCATCTGAAAACAGAAGTTACAGTCACTAAAAAAGCCATCTGAACTATTCTTAATGAGAAGAATATCTGACATACGTGACCCAGGACCACACAATCAGTCATGAGGGTTACAATTTGTTTTGTGCGTTTTTTTATTTACTGTATCCATAATCTAAAAGTTGAATAAATCTTTCCACTGATGTATGGTTTGTTAGGACAAAATTTGGCTGAGATACAGCTATTTGAAAATCTGGAATCTGAGGGTGCAGAAAATTAAAAATATAAACAAAAAAAAAATCACCTTTAAGGTTATCCAAATTAAGTTCTTAGCAATGCATATTACTAATAAAAAATGTGTTGATAGACTTAAAGTAGTACATTTACAAACCTCATCTTGACATCCTAATGATTTTGGCATAAATCCAAAAAGGTCCATGTTGAAAAAAAGCTAGGATACTGGTATAAGCTGGTTTATATTGGTCAAAGGACAAGCTTAAACAAGCATCCCGGCTTCAAAACATACCTAACCTGAAGTTTGATCACAAGCTTTGATGTTGGCTTGACAAAGCCAGGTCTGAATGTTTGAAGTTAAAGCCAGATACTCAGAATAGTCAGAAGAAGGCTATAAAATGTTACTGTGTTTTATACATTTTCTAGCATGTTTCTGGTATGTTCAGTACTTTGCCCGCGTGATTTAGTCTGATTAAAAAAGATAACAGTCCACCTCAGAGGAGTCTGACGGTCTGAGCTGAATTTGCTGATAAAGATTTCGAAATGTATAACTTAGCTTTGATATATAAATATGAGAAGAGTTTGTTATTTGATCTATATAGTAAAATAGTTAGAATTATGTAAACAGTTTGATATGTAACAGCTTGTTAAATCTATGAGGTCATTTTATAATCTTATTTAACAACTAGAACAGTTAGTGTTGAGAATTCCCAGGGATATGAGATGCATATGTGACAAATAAATAGAGAACTACAGTAGATCCATTTTTGTTTTAATGGGCACACCATCCTAGTACAGCACACACGTGCACATTATATATATATATACAGGTCCTTCTCAAACAATTAGCATATTGTGATAAAGTTCATTATTTTCTGAAATGTACTGATAAACATTAGACTTTCATATATTTTAGATTCATTACACACAACTGAAGTAGTTCAAGCCTTTTATTG
>JAUMHQ010000074.1:539190-563339 GCA_032361165.1 Enteromius paludinosus
GAGCGCACCACTGATGCTGGCACGCGGTAAATCACATACGCCAGAGGAAAACAGATCTACATGCAAAGAAACGGGAGCCGCGAGCTCATGAAATGTCATCTGCGCGCAATTCAAGGTAGTCACGTGGTGTGTCACGATGCTCCCTTATCACACCGCGACACAGGATCGTGGATCTGAGTGATTTCGGTTTCATATCGTGTATTGTTACAGCCCTACTGTGAACCATTCCTTTAACTCACAACAGTGAATGTCTAATTCCCAATTGCACAATATACTGTTGAAAAGCAGTGCCCTTTTTTATTCCATATAATTTCGTGTGACAGTAATAAAGTTCCCCTTGAAGATTTTGCTTAGTTTTTAGTTTGCTATGTGAATTTGTTAGGCTGGAACATTTTTTCTGTGAAAATTCTCAATTCTTCTCAAACAAGAGAAGTTATGGCATTTTACCTGGTCTCATGGCATAAACGTACCTACAGTAGGTGCATTTTTTCAGCACGACACAAAATATGTACCAAGAAGTACATATCAGTTTCCAAAAGAGATGAACACTAGAGGCAGTAAAACTCTGACACCTTTTATTCCTTTTCACACAAATTTATATTTGAAATATATTTGAAAATGTATGTTTTTGAACATTTGCCTCAAACATATCCAGCTTTATATCTGTATGTTTTAATAGACGATAGGTTTGTTCAGTATTGTTCACAGAGTATAGTGATCTAAGCTCTGGTTTGAATCCTATGTAACTACGGTTCGACAAAACAGTTCAAATCTGCATGAAGAGAAGTTGAAATGACACGGGTGCATCAACAAATGCTGTTTTTATATCAGTAGGCTTAGGGTTGGATTTGGTGTAGGGCATATTTCCATGATAAAGCATTAACTTTTAGCGACAGTCCATGGATATTTCTATTCTGAACCACTGCAATACATACCCATATCAACATAATAAAAATATGCCAGGTTTCACGTATCAAACCTGTGTTTTAACGCCACTCAGTGGACATTTCTCTTTAAAACTGCAGCGAAACTTCAGTTAAGCATGTAAAAACGGCGTTGCACAAAAAGTGCACAGAGGTTAATATATTTAAGAGAGCAGGTTGTTGTTATTATTTGATCGACCAGGATTCTCAAAATAGTTGGACAGTTTTTTGTTGTTGTAGTTTTTTGTTTAAAACTTGCCACGTTTGTGGTTAGAACTATAGCAGGTTTGACAAGAAAAGACAGTACATATGCCTAGTAAGTCTTCTCAAGGAAATATAAAAATACAACGTGTATATATATAGTCATTATTCACTAATTACCTTACCTGCAGGCGGTGATTACATAACACCATAAAACTGACACCAGCTTTTTGGTGACCTGGATACACAAACTGCAGAGTGCATGTGAACTTGTTAAAACAGTGGCATCATGCGCATGCATATTCACATTTCTAGAATCTAGAGACATTGCTAACTGGCCTGGCATGTAACATGTGTGAGCGGGGATCTTTTTGACAATGTCGTAGTCTGTTTGTGAAACTTTTCCAGTTTTAATACAATCTTTGTGCCGCAAACGTACCCTCACTGGTCTGACAGTTTCGATCAGATCTTCAAATCTATTGAAGAATCAGTCAGAATCATGAACGAATCAATCATGTCATTCAGGCAGTAAAATAATGACAGCATTTAATTTTCAGTTTGAACTCTTCCTCTTAACATGTTTTTGCAGCCTAGAATATTCCTCTAAAATGTGACAAGGCCACATGCTGAGTTTGTTCATTTCACCCAATAGCAAGATCTGACCTTCTGGCAGAAAGGAGGGAGGAGGTGAACAGAATTCTATCGGAGGCAGACACAAAAACGGCATTGAGCGGGGGACCAAGACAGAGAGACAGAAACAAGCAGCAGAGATTGTGAAGGGCAACAGAAATGAAGACTAAACTAAAACTAACTTGGAACAGGAACAAGAAATGTGTCTAACTCTGGCTTCACAGCGCCTCAAGCTTTCTCCAGAGAAACTCATTGGAAACTGAAATAAATACACAATCCCATTAAACAGAAACGAGATCGAAAGAGAGAAAGTGCAAGTGCATCAGATCATTGGTTTCTGGCAGGCCTTGATACTGTTCAAGGTGAGAGAAGAGGATGACAGCAGACGGGGCTATCAGCAGACGTATCTGCCCGACGACCTTGATTTCCCATCTGGCCAAAGCAAGCAAACCAAGCCAGAAGAGGAGTGCTGAGTTATATTATGCACGGGGTGCTTTATGAAAACCTCCAAAGAGTTATACAGCCTTCGGCTATTGATCAGCATTTAAACCGAGATAAAGACTTCACTGTTGCTGCATCTCAGATGTTATTTTTTTCATGCTCTCCTTTTGAAAGTTTTCTTGCTCCCCATTTAATCTGATCATATATCAGGATTGTTGCCAACATTTTTGGCAGTTAATGTTAAGAGCTAAGTAACACTTTACATTAAGATTCATTAGTTGACATGAACCAAGAATAAACAATACTTCTACACCATTCTTCACACTTCTTCAGCATTTACTAATGCATTTATTAAAATCACACGTTGTGTTTGTTAACACTGGTTAATGCACTGTGAGCTAACATGAAATAACTATTGTTAATAACTATAGTTAACAAAGGAATAAATTCTGTAATAAATGTATAGTTCATTGTTTGTTCATGTTAGTTGCTACGTTACAATAAGGTGTCATTAGTTAACATTAGGTAGTGTTAGCAAAAGCTACATAAACTATTCATTCAGCAGATGATTTTGATCAATTATTTCGACACGCATTTTGTCATCATTAACTCCCTTTCACGTCATTTAACTCGCTACCTTCTTTCGTTTCTTTCCTTGGAAAACCAATTTTTAAAAACTGCCTATTTCCATTAATTATGCAAACTTTACTTTAGAAGGCTTGGAATATATATCAGTCCGTAAATCAATACCTGTCTCACTAAGCAATTAAATATGCAATGTGCTGAGGTCACATAACACCAAAGTGTAATGTATTGCACAGTGCATATATTGTTTCATGTGCTATATTGACAAAACAGTCAACATTAAACTTAGTTAGCAGTATGCGAGGATGGATCCAGACGATGACGACATTTGGTGGATACACTTGAGAAATCTTTAGTCCAGTCTCCGTATCTTTGTCTTGTGTGTAAGCTAATCAGTCTAATCTACCTTCTGATATTGGGCCAGCACTACTGCAGTTCCCATTTCATTTAAACGATGCAGGGGTTGGGTGGCCTCCAAGATGCAGAGATATTTGCGTTCATTCTTAGACGAGAGAGAGAGAAGCAGAGTAAGAGAGAGAGTGGCTCAAATCTGTTACATAACCCTGCCCAGGCTTAAGTCATGTAGGACATATGTTTTCAATCAGCTGTGAGATCCAGAGCTATGTATGTTTGTCTGTGGGAACCCATTGATCAGATTCTCATAACCCCAGGACCAGTGTTAACCCTGCATAGTCTGACATCACAAATACAGTCAGAAAAATGCAGTTTTTAAAAAAAAATGGAATAGTTTATTCTATTTATAAATATATTGTTGTGTTTTTTTATTCTTATTATTATGTTTTTTTGTTGTTACATAAGGCATCTGGCTCATATAGTATGTTATCAGACAATATGGTGCTCATAGGGGAACGGAAAACACATAAATTTTATTCAGAGGCCCAAACTGAGCAAAAATATGTAATTTAGTGCAGATGCTGATATTTTCATGGCCAAAGAGTAAGACTTGTGAACCACAACCTGAAGGTGGGCATTTTTTGAAATGACATCTCTTTACTTGTTCAAATATTATAAGCTATTAATCAGACAACAGAAGGGATGTAGTGTGTACAACACGCTTTTCATGCTTTACGAGATTTGATTATGTTTAAAACTTAGAGATCTTAATAATTTCAGTATCTAGGCTAGATTATGTACAAATTGCATTCTGTTGCTGATTAATATTGGATGCATCGTTTACAATCAAATCAGTCAAAACCAGTTCAACAGTATTTCACACCACATGCACGTGGGTACACTTGTGTCACGGTCAGCTGGATGTGTCATGAACTGTGTCTGTGTTTTGTGTCTCCGTTTCATGCCTGGACTTTCTTATCAATGAACTCATGTCTCCACCCCTTGCATGTTGCCATAGTTGTTGATTCAATCTCCACCCACTGACCTAATTCTTATGTGTATTTAAGTTCCGGTTGTCTGTGTGTGAATTCGCTCGTCAATGTTGGATGTACATGTGTTTTCCCGAGTTTCCCGTGTCTTGGTTGTGTTTGATTTGCGCTGAAAATGCGCTTGCAAATGGATCCGCATGTTTCACCGCATCTCACTTGTGACAGACTGGCGAGCCGTAAAGGATCCAGCAGCGTTAAATACCAGCCTGCGGTAAGAGGGGATTATGGCAATATTTCAAAAACGTAATTTTTGATTGGTAATATGCATTGCTAAGGACTTTATTTGGACAAGTTTAATTTGATTTCCTCTATTTATTTACATGCATTCTTAGATTCCAGATATTTAAATATTCTATTCTATCCTAACAAGCCATACATCAATAGAAAACTTTATGACTGGTTTTGTGGTGTATGTGTGTGTTTTTTTTATTTTTTATATACATATTTGACAAATAGCGATACACATTTATATATAATAGTAAATCTTAGTTATTTAAAAAAAAATTGAACCTAAACGGTTTTCCTTTTTAATATAGTTCTTTAGAAAACTGTAGAATAGTGGAACCAAGCCGTTCTGATCTCTAAAGAACCATAGGGCGGCTCAAGAACTATATACACGGGGAAAATTGAGATTTTTAAGAGTACATGAAAAGGGTATTAGCGCTCATCCCACTTGATGCCGATGACCGAGTCAGCAACCCAATCCATACAGATGCGCTGCGAGAGCGCGCATTCAATCACGGACACGGAGCGAAGGGGCGGGGGAATGAGAGAGAGAGAGAGAGAGAGCGAGCGCACAGGCTGATCTCTATCTGTCTCCCTCAGACATCTCTCTATGTTGTAATACACAGAGCAGAGGACGTGCTGGTCGTTGACGGTGGCACAGACCCATCATGCGCGCCGTCTTCTGAAAACGTTCAGCGGTAGGCTATAACCCATCGCGTGTGTCAGTCAGTTTCAATGTTTGCAGATGGAAAACTGCGGCTGCTAATGGATGAAGGCTGGTTTTAACACTCGTTGATCATGTTTGTTTCAGGCGCAGGGATGGCTTAGTCGCGTGCGGAGCGCCGATGCTGCACGATGAGTGTAGCGCTGCAAGATTTACGCAATAACGTGAGTCGCACTGATGCTTTTCATTACATCAAACACATCTGCAAGCCGTCTCATTGTTAGAAAACGGGGTTGAACGGAGCGAAGCTGCTTTAAATTGCTTCTTGGAACGGAATAAGGCGAATTTTGCACATTTGGAGATCGGTCGCATCAGTGGTTATCGCGCGTCTGTTTTTAATGTTTACTCTTCGATTGCGCAAGGACTGATGTAACAAAACTCACGACAAATCATCCCATACTCTCGTACGACGCAGCTGCATTCATTTCAGCAGCTGTTTTAATTATGCTCGGGTTTCCCACTGTCGTTTCCGCGTTTCGTTGATCACAAATTTGCAAATTAAAAAATAAACAGACGAAATGTTCTCGAACGAAGCGGAGTCGTTAGCGCTGCTCTCTGTCGTAAACAAACTATTTATTGTAACGCTGTTCCCGAGTGGCACTTCGTTCGGTTTCCAGAACAGCACAGATTATAGAGCTGTTTCCGAGACAAGACGGACTGGTTTTTATTCATTGACTCTTTGTTCGAGGTTTCGCTCGTTTGTTTACAGGGAGTGGCTACGAGAGCATCTTGAGTTGCACGACGCTTTACGGACTGGCGTACGTCACCATGGCAACTAGAGCGCTGGGGGGGGGTAGCGCGAGGATATAGTTGTACTGTAACAGGTATATGCCACTTTCCCGCGAATCTTACTTTAACTTGTGGGTACTTTTTCCAATTATAAAAACGCCAATGAGTCGTGTTAATAAAAGAAACAAAACAAACGTATATGAAAATGGCACAGTAAACTTTTAGGATACACAGAAGAAATGTATCGGTGCAAGTATTTTATTTTATTTTTTTATTTTTGCTACTGTAAAAACACAACAACAACAAAAAAAAAAACACACAAAAAAGCCAAAAAAACTCTAAGACAATAATAAAAAATAAAAAAATCAAAATACAGGTAAACATTGCATTTACATTTAGTCCTTTAGCAGACACTTTTTTCCAAAGCATAATAAGGATAAATGGAAGACAGGACACAAAAATAGTCTTGCTTAGTCTAATACAGTACACAATTCTTTATATAATAAATAAAAAGAAAACGAGTAGACCGAATGGAAAAAATAGGGAATGCTTAAATCTTTTTTATAAGTAAAAAGAAAACATGTAGTTAGAAAAGACATAGAACAGAGTGCATGTGATAGAGGCTCAAGAGTAAAAAATAAAAAAATTGAATATACCGTGCTAGAGAGTCCAATGAAGATGGAAGAGATGTCTTTCGCCATTTTGAATATATATATATATATATGTGTGGAAAATTGCTTTAGTACATTGTGGCATATTTTTTTTTTTTTTTTTGTGTGTATCTGCCAGACAAAAACTGAACTAACAGCACTCCTCTCCTCCCACACAGTTTCAGACATCACTCATGTCTGTATGAAACCGCGTGAGACTCGCTGAAGCGCTCTATACGTAGGATAAGGGGTTTTGAAGAACCCATCCTTCGCAAGTACTGATAACTAAAACTTAATGCAACCAGAACGGATGTGAATGCACTCGTAATCATGCGAGTGCACAGAGGTCATGATGGTGCTGCTCTAATTAGCCGGTCCAATATGCCGTAAATCAATTACTGCTAGCAGAGCGAGAGCCATTTCCACATCTTGGTTATCTGGATAGGAAGATAATTTATTTGCAGACTGACGCATGTTGTACACTGTGTTCCAGGTCGGTGTAATAATGTTATATGTTCATCATAAACCGTGATAAATTGTCTGCTTCAGTCTTACCCCTCGACATACTGATTGTAGAGCGTGTATCTTATTTTACTGAATGTTTTAAACGGTTTCAAATTCAGCAAATCATTTAAAATCAATGCCGTTTTGTAGAAATAATACAAATTAATATGAAATCAATGCCCTTTTGCCAAAATTTTAAATACTTATGTTTTCTTATGACATGGTGTCGGATAGTTAATCAAATACTAGAGTGGTATTGAACTCATTTGACTTTGTTTCTTCTGTGGAACCCAAAATAATTGATTTTGAAGCATGTCTCCACTGTTTTTGCACACACAGTGAACGTTAGCGGAGAACAATACAACATTGCGTTGAACTTCTTTGACTTTCATTGTATGAACAATAAAACAATGAGAAACGCATACAGGTGTGGTACGGTGTGCGATATTGACATAAAATGATATCTTAATAGTTAGACATAACTTAAATGGTAACTAAACAAAGGGTTTTTTATGCTAGTACTCTGGCTATTTTAGGCCTGTGATGGATAAATAAACATGAAACTAAAACTGCCAGTAGGTGGCAGCAAGTCCCTGTGTTAAGAAGTGATTCATTGAATTAGTCATGCAGAAGATTTGTTAAATATGGCTGATTGGTTTAGAAACAAAGCAAGTGGCAGCCTTTCTGAACGGATCGTTGAATCGCTGAGCCAAATGATTTGTTCAGAAACAGATTCAGGATTCATGCATGCGCAAATATTCTGCTCTGGCTTTGTTTGGAACTATTTTAATTGGTGAAACATAAAAAAAAAAGACAATATTGTGACTAAAATGTTACTCACTCAAAAATAACTTCTTGTTGTATATTAGTATCTCATTTGCACTAATGTTGCACAAATGTTAATGCTATCTGCTCGCACATTGTTTAAACAACAATTGCATTTCTCCCATGCCTAGATGGGAGGCTTTTGTTTTTGGGTATACAGTCCCTTTCCTTGCCATTGACCAAATTTTCTTTCTTTCCGTGTTTGCGTTGTCTTTTTTCCTGTTTTATACACACACACACATACATGTATATAAAAAAGTTTGATGGCACAATGTTTAGTGCGTATATACACACTAAACATTGTGCCATCAAACTTTTGCAAAAATACTCAAAATACTGATAGCAGCTAGAATCTTAAAATACTCGCACATAAATTGCTAAGGTGCTTTTCACAGATGAGAATGAGTAATAGCTGTTGTGAGGGTGCAGTAATGTGAATTAAAAAGCATTGACCCACCTCTCTGACATTCATATTGGCTACATTGGAGTGTGTTGCATTAAACTTTTTGCAACATTTGTTTCTCTGATTCAGCATGAGCTCTAGTGCCAGTGACATAGTAGTTCTAGATCTTATCTTCACTGTACTTCCTATTTGTTTCTGCACTTTATGCATTATTCAAATTGTACCGGTATCCTTGTTGTGCAAGTGTTCTCACAGTAATATAGCGGTGCTGTTGTTCAGTAGTGTTGTTATACAGGGTTCGTGCTGTAAACGTTCGTCCAGGCTTTACTGATGTTGATGACTTGGCCGGAGACACACTGGCTTGTGTCTACAGTTATTGGATTACGTGGTCCTGAAGATAAAGAAGTTATGTAACCAGCATCGTTCTGTTTGCATGTTTATCCTTCATGCGTACTATCTCCATCAACGTTTACTGAAAATGAACCCATCATTTTCTGGAATGGTGCTGTCTTTAAGCCACCATTTAGGCTTAGCGGTGCATGTGGTATGGTGCTAGTAATAACATGATTTTTGAGTAGCAGCTGCCCTTTCCTGCTCTAATCTAGGAGCAGCTTCTCAAATCCTGATCCAAACCATATCGTTGGAGAGAGCGCAACACTGGCTCCAGATCAGAAAGACAGGGAGACTCCAGGGTGTGGTTTGCTGTGGGAAAGGCTGGTCGTTAAGCTCTCTGGAGGTGGAGTGCACTCTCTAGTCATCCCCTGCATGACCCCTGAAGCACTGCTCGGGGCTCAGGAGCGCTGGTACATCCTGCTGTTGGGTGTGTGAGAGCAGGGAGATGGCCACACTTTCCTGTCTACGCCAAGACTCCATCTGTACCGGTGTGTGTGTGTGTGTGTGTGTTTAGGGTCCAAGTTAAGGTCAGTGATCTAGCAATCCACCTTCTCAGTCGTATGTGTCTTACAGAAGTATTTTGGGGCATTTGGTTTTTCTAGATATTTATGCTTGTAATTGATCAGTAGGCTTTAAATAACAGAAACATAAATAAACGATCTACAATTTAATAAAAACAGTATCATTTAAAGACACAGAACAAGGCTACCTTCCAGGCAGGTTTTTGAGCCCGTAAGTCACGACTTCAAACCTCGACTCACGACTTTGTGGCGTTCCAGGCAAGTCACGCCAAACTGCCTCAGTGCAAGGAATTGTGGTAGCTAGATGTTAACAAACCAACGTGGGGGACCGTACGGGCTTATGCTCCTTTACAATCCTTTCTATCACCAAAGGTGCTTTCCTTGCTTATTTGAGGGGAAAGGGAGGAGGAAGTTTGGCACATAAGGCAAGATAAGCCGTTATACCTTTTATTTAAATGTAGCACATGCATAAACACTGCATTCGTAGGGGCTGCCATTGTTGTAAGGCACACTGACACTCATTTGGAATTTATCTACTCTACACAACCTGTTCTCATAAAAATATGTACCTCTGTGCACTTTTTGTGCAACACCATTTTTACGTTCCTTACTGGATGTTTGCTGCAGTTTTAGTGGCGCTAAAACACAGGTTCAATATATGAACCCTAGCAAGTTTTTTTTTTGTTGATTATAGGTATGTATTGTGGTGGTTCAGAATTGAAAATTCCATGGAATGTTGCTAAAAGTTAATGCTCTGTCATGTTGGAATTATTCTCTACACCAAATCCAAACCTATACCTACTGATATAAAAAGGCATTTTTTGATACAATGTGCCATTTAAACTTCCTTTTACACAGATTTGAACAGTTTTGTGGAACCGTAGTTACACCGGATTTAAACCAGAGCCCCTCGCCTCTCAAGTATCCCTGTACTCGGTGAGCTACTGAACAAACCTACTGTCTAGGAAAACCCATAGATATGAAGCTGGATATGTGTGACGCTAACATTCAAAAGAATCAGTCTTTAAATATCCCAGCATATTAATTTTGTCATAACATGTTATTCAAGTAATTGTGCAATAAAATATGTCTGAGTTTTACTGCCTCTAGTGTTGGTTTCTTTTGAAAACTATTATGTACTTATTGGTACATATTTTGTGTCTCACTAAAAAGTGCATATAAAGGTACATTTAAGCCATGAGACCAGGTAAAACTCCCAAAATGTACTTTTACATCTAATTTACTGCAGTTTCCGGTTTGAATGAACGCTAATGGCAATCAAACACCAACAACCTTCATTCCTTTTTACAAATCATGAATACACGAGCAGATGATCGATGAATAAAGACAGATTTGTGTGCAGCTCCTTGTACAATACCGCAAAACTTTTATGAGGATTTCTAAACATTTTCATGTTTGCATCACTTTACCAGCTCTTTAGGTGTAGATTTTCTGACATGGTAAACTTGCTTGGTAGTGCACCCGGTATATCACTGCACTTGTGATGCAGAGCACTTGAATATGAGTCCTGGGAAACATGAGTCATGATAGTCGATTTAAGAGATCATGGACTTGCAGAAGCAAGCTAAAATAACATGCTGCTTCAGAAAATATATTTTTGCTATTGGCCAGGTTTAGAGTGGAGTTGAGTGTAGGTGGTGTGTTATTACTGTGATAAAGAATTAACCTTTTAGCTCCACTCACTAAGCATTTGTCTGTACATGTCACATTTCATTTCACATGCTATCATTTTGCAGAAATGGGTTCCATTTTACACAAAATATTTGTGAAATTTACAGAGGGGAAGACAGACACATTTAATGATGGATGCTGATAAAACTGACAAATAAATATAATATTAAATATTTAAATGCACCAAAATTGACAGATACTAATTTAAATTTTATAGTTCAAAAAGGATAAAAAGCTACACTTATTCTGTAATTGCAAGACAATGTAAAAAAAACACCAAACAAAATGAATGTATCTCAATGATAAATCTGTTGTGTTTTGCTATTGCGCATTTTACTTTTAGTTAGCATTAACCAGCATTTACTTGAAATAGATCTTTAGAGATATTTTATGAAAAATTCTAGAAAAATTTGAAGTTTTATTTTTCAGGGTCTGGGTGATGTCAATCAAAACTGGAAGCAGATTGTTAATTTCCTGAAATAATAATAAACCATTTTTTTTTCTTGTGAAAAGCTGACAGAGGAATCGTGTAATGAGACCAGAAGTGTGCATTAACCTTCATGTTCTTTTAAGATCGGCTTTCCTGTTGTTTTGCTTCCCGGAGGCTCTAGTGATGGATGTATGAAAATAATGATGGTAATTTTGCAATTAACCTCTTATTTTCCCTTTGGATTCTTTTAATTTGTTCCTCTGACCTAATCAAAACCTGCTGGAGAGACATTACTGAAGCTTTAATCTTGTGTTGTTTCACAAAGTAGGCAGACTTTTCAGAAACGCAACTATTATTTAATAAAAATAGTTAAGTCGCGCCTGCTTCTGTAGAGAAATAAATCAAAGTCAACTGCCAGGCCTGTCTCTTCAGTTTATATATCAGTCAGTCAGAGAGCATTTATTCATGCTTATCTGCTGCCTCGGAGCCTCCAAACATAAGTAATGTAATGCGTTTCATAGATGATGTTTGAAGTTTATCAAGTTGAAATTTTTCTCAAGAGCAAAAAAAAAATCATGAGATATTAACAGCGATTCTTCAATGTTAATGATGTTTTTCAGCCATTAAAATGGATTTAAACAGATGAGAAGGTTAAGGGAGTAAATGGGTCAGTATTGATTTCTAGGGACCGGTCTGTCCTGTCTGTCATCCTTTAATTTTTTCAAACCAGCTATACTTTATTCATCTGCCTCCATCCTTCAGCATTGCACTTCTATGTGCAATTTCATACCTTTCTTTGACTTTCTTTTTTCTTTCTCTGTGTTCCCATTATTCCTCTATGTTCCCATCGTTTGCTTGTTTAACATTCTGCCAGCTCTGCACTGCAGTACCTGAGACCTGGCATGAAAATGACAGAAGAGAGAGAAAGAGAGAGAGAGAGGACGAGGTTTGGCTTTGCCCGCTGCAATCTCTCCTTCTTTTTGTTAGCAGCTTGTCGTCTGTGAAGAACTCGATTCCTTCACATCCTCAAGCAGTGAAGATACAGTTTAGATTGCTTATTAAGTCTGAACGATATTATTATGATTTGTTCTCTTCATTAATTATTTTACTCACAGACTGTGGTTTTTGTATTGCGGTGTAAATTCAGGCTAATCATTTGAAATGTTTGAGAGCCTTACTCTAAACAAGATAAATTTACCAGAGAAGGATATAAAGATTTGTTTTCAGAAAAATGATCTTTAGTTTATTTAGAGTAACTGTGAGCAGCATTTAATGTATGAAAGTGATTAAAAAAAAAATACAAACATATATATTATTTGCAATTGTACACTTTTTATTAATTTTTTTTTTTATTATTTATTTATTTATTTTTCTTATTCTTTGACACACTTTCACATTATTTTTCTCAAGTAAATATATTTAGTTTGTTTAGTGTGCTAATTGATTTGTACTGGAAAACTACAAAATACTGATTAAGGAGATGTTTTTGGCTGTGTACACACCTGTGTGAAAGCTTAGACAACAGGAGGGAAGCTATTTGAAGTCTGTAATGGTTGCACAAGCAGAAATTCACAGGAAGACAGGAAGTAAGCAGTTAATAGATGACGATATGCTGTGAAGAACAGCTCTACAGTGGAGTATGACGTTCGGACGACTCCCTACCATGATTCCTGTGGTGCTTTTCCACTGTAGCTCTGAGAAAAGCTATATGTATTTGCATAATTTGCTTATTATGTGCACAGAGACCTACATTTTCCTTTCAAATGTGTCTTAGTTAATAGTTTGTGTTTTTTAAAGAAAGAACAATGGTCTGATGCTCAAGTTTAAGTTAGACTGCATCTGAATGTGATAATGTTTTTTTTTTTTTTTGTCCTGTTTCATGCAAACCCATCAAAACTCTTTGCACTCTCCCCACTGTCTTTTCTCTTCCTTCCTTCCTTCTGTTTTTCCTCCGTTCCTCCCTTCTTCCTCTCGCGGTCTGCGTGCAGGGAGTGAGGTAACCTTGATGCCCAGATCAGTGACGTCATTCGGGCTCTCTGGGGAATATACTCTCTCTCTTTCTCAGAAACACACACGCAGTGTTGTTCTGTTTAATCAATGACACACGCAAACCGAGGGTGGCATAGCAAATGGAAAAGAGAATGTACATTCTAAGGAGTTGCCTTTTTTTTTTTATTTTTTTTTTTTTACCATTTAAGCTTAATGGCTACATTACCACTGCTGTTAAACATAGCTCAAATGCATTTCTTTGGTGAACCTTCAGACTGAAACGATAAACTGAAGAAATATTACCTTTAGAAGGTTTTGTTTAATTAGATGTTTTAGTGAAGGTTTAATGCAATAATCTAGGTCATGGATGCATGAAATAATTTTTCACCATTTGACACTGTAATTTACAGATATTTCTAATATGTAAAAAAAACATTGTTTTGTAAATACTAGAAATTAAATAGTGCACCCAGTTTCTTTACTGAAGACCTTAACCCTTAATTCATCAAGAGACACATTGTATTCTATGTTTTGGAGTTTATTTATTTATTTTTAAATTAAGCAATAGTTAATCATCCAGCTTTTATTATTATCTATGCAGTCCATTTGTTTAGAGAATTGTTAGGTTTTTTCTGACCTAAAGGAAATACAGAGCTGATCATATTATTAAACAAAGCGGTCCTAGTATTGAGCCTTGCAGCACACCCTATGGAAAACCTTTTCACTTCTTGTTACAAAGTGATAACAGTTCAATAAATCATCTGTAAACTATACAAATTTTCAGGCTTATTTAAGACAGTGTTGTTGTCAGTATTATAACCAGTAATTCTAAGAGAGTAATGCAACCATGATCATGATAAGAGCCCTCTGATGAGTGCAGTTCCAGTCCATGTTATGGCCGAAATTCACTATTTCACTTGCAGCACCTGAGCTGTATGATTATGCTAACAGCTTGTACAAAGGTTTTAATTTGTGATACATGATCAGTGTGTTCATTTTATCTAAAACAGCTTAAATTGCATTCAAGGTATATGTTTTATAAGCACATGCCAAGAAATCAATTCAATGACTTTCTAGCCCAGTGCTCTAGTGATTTAGCTACGGGAACATGTATCCTAATTCCTTCACATTTTTTAAAATAAAATTTCGATGTGGTCACAGGCTTTATGGAAATAAAAAAAAAAGTCACAAATGTCAACAGTTGGAATTAGGCAACACTTATGTGTTGGTTTTCTTTCTTTTGTATGACTGACTGACTGCAGGTTATTCCAGAAATCTTTCAGTGCAATAGTAACGTGTTGCGTCTGTGCAACAACTTCTTACCAGTCTCCCTTGATTCTCAACACCTCCTCTTAACCACCTGCCTCTATTCTACTATAAAGCACCCACTTTTCATGATCTAATCAGTTCCCTGCAAATAAAAACTAATTCTTTCCATCCTTCAACAGTGACAGTTGGGTTACACTCACATTATTGAACTAAAATGGGTTGCAGATGGCATTTTGCTTCAACTTTATTGTCAAAAACATAATTTCACAAAGAGCAGCTTTCAGCAGGTCTTCATACGTTCTACTTATTGGTTTTCAGGGAGAGGGGGGCTAGTGTGAAGTGCGCTCAAGTGTCTAACTACATCAGGCCATGATGGGCTGCCGGCCCAGAACAGAATGGCCTTTTGTACCGAAACAGTACGGCTCTCTGTCCGTGTACCCTTTAACTGGCCACAATGGAAGCCCCCTCTAACGGTGCAGAAGTGTTAGCACACCCTGAGCCGGCAGCCTGAATGAAGTCCCTATGAATGAGTGGCCAGAGGACTGTGGGAATAGGGGCTGGAGGAGCGAACCTGAATGGTAGTTTCTGTGGAGCAAATATGTGCTGAGGAAAGGAAGGGATGTGGTTTGTTTTTATGTGGTAAGTCCCGGTGGATACTCTAAATAGCTTGATGTAAATGTACGCTACAGTATAAACTGAAATGCTTGTAAACTGGATTTCAGCTTGCTTTTTCTTTTGTTTTACTCTTTTAAAACCCATATGATTGTCTTGCATGAATGACGATGTTGAAACTAATGATTCAGAAATACAGATTTTTCAAGATATTGCATTGGTCAATTACAGTAGACTATTAATTGTGAGCAAGATTTCACTTTGTGTTGCGCACATAACCACCATGTGTAAATAAATGATTACGGAACTATCTCTATTTTGGACAAACAGCATTAATACTTTAGCAATTTGAAGAAACCCATCAAATTAGGTGTAAAATTGAAGTAGCGATCCTGCGAGAAACTAGGCATTCTCCTGCAAAACACGTCTTTCGTTCCCCAGAAAAATGTTGCATTTGCTCACAAAGCATTGACGTTCTCTCACAAAACTATTCAGTTCCCACAAGAACATTTTCTGCAGAACATCTGCATTTGCTTGCAGACCATTTGTGTCCAATTAAAAAGCCACCTTGTAGTATTTCCAAAACAAACACAAAGGTTTCTCAGGTGAACGAAAACATTTAGCAAGAGAACGCTAAATCATTAGATTTTGAAATCTTTTGTTGTTTTTTACAATCTCCATGTCTTTTTAGGGACTCCATAGACTTCGTATTTTCAACTGGCAGAAGATAAATTAATGCTAGATTTGAAGATGTTCCCCATATGAGCACCATAGATCAGTGTGCACTGACCACTTTTTACAGTTCACTTTCTCCGTTCCTCTGGGTGATACTTTAATTTGTCAGGAACTGTCCTCTACTTTGTCATGATGTTGCACAAACCAAGCAGCCGCCTCAGGCTTTTATCGTAGGCGAAACCGTTTACTTTTTCCTCTATCATCATCCCTTCAGAAAACTCCCCCGTTGATCCTTTCTCATCCCTTTTTTCCAACTCCCTCCTACTCTTGCAGACCCTCCTGACTGTGATTTTCAAACTCCCCTGTTTGTGTTGTTTTCTGCACATTCATCTGCTCTCATTCGTCCCTCCCGCCTCTCTGAAAGCGCTGTGCTCGCTGTTTGTGGTCTCTCTGTGACGGAGGCCACCACCAAAGAGAGAGAAGAGAAAAGGAAACGAGAAGGGGGGGCAGTGTCTTTCTTGTCTTTGTGGCGTGTGAAGAACATACAGTACTTGTTCTCGGTTGTGTGTGATGCGGCTCGTTGAATGAGGGATTTATTTATTTTTTTGTTTTCCTGCTGTCCGGGTGCAAAAGCCTTTGCTGACTTAACGGAGACGGTGAGAATATTTGCACAAAGATCTGTTTACTACAAGCTGTTTCGATATGCGTATGGTGATGCTTCTCCCATTATTGCTCAAACAGTTTAGCCTTAGTACAGCATTTTGCTTTCACTTTGTGTGAATGTCATTTATCACTATTTGCATTTAATGAAAACAAGATGCTGTGTGCAAACACTACTTATGCAGCATTTGCATCCTATTATGCCTAGGGGGCAACGAGGCCCCAAAAATATCTAGTTTAGTTTTATTTACAACTTAAAACAACACCAACATCTATTACAGGATAAGAACATCAAACCATGTTCTTAACCATCAAATAAAACTTAAGGGAACATTTTTATTTATTTATTTATTTAAGTTGTCCATAAACCAGAGCAATTACCTAGTAAGTACTCAGTAGTAGCCGTTGTGCAGTACTCACCATGTAACTAAGTTATGGAACAGTTTGTAATTATGTAGATGTAATAGACTGAGTCTGTTACACAACTACTTATGTAACCAAAGGACATATGTGTTGTTGTCTTTATACAACATAATTATAAATTCAAGTGCACAAACATAAGCGCTACTTAAAATAAAGTGTATGAAGATTGTACTTAAGTGCACTTCGCTTAGTTTGATTTAACCCAATATTACACAGGTTAAATACATGCAATACCTTACTAATTACATTCAATTTAGAGAGTATTGCACAGACGTAGGCAAAGTGTATGAAGATTGTCGTTAAGTGTGAGTAGCTGTGTTAGAGACTCTGTAACATATGTGTAACAGTAGCCGTCTGTTACATCTACATAATATAACTTAGTTACATTAAAAGTACATTTTATTTCATGTACAATGGCTACTAAGTACCTAATTAAATAAAAAAGGAAATGCTTTAGTGCTTTGTATTATTAAGAAACAGTTATAAACATGATTGCAAACCACTTGTGGTTGAATGCGTTTCAGAATTGTCTATTTTTATTCATTTTTTTTTTATATTCTTCAAACCACAAACTTCATAGGTTCATATCAAGTTTGCTCTCTTAAAGAAATGGTTAAGATGATAAAAGAGTGAAGTGAAGGCTTGGTTTACTGGCTTCAGTAACTTTCTTTTCAGCCTTACAATTCCATCTGATTGTAGTTTTAAGCCGTGCTCGTGCTTGGGACTCATCACACAAAGACCCACAAAAAGACGTCGATCAATCGGGCTAAGCAGAACCAGTCACTGTTTGGATGCAGTAAAGTGTCTGAGAATATGTCTGAGAAATAATTAGTGGTTTGCTCTGTCTGCATAACAGGTGTGTGTTTGTGTGTGCATGTGCGAGTTATTGAGCGGGTCTCACTGTTGGAGTGTGGAGAGAGGTCATGAATTGAAGAAAAGAGGAAAAGGAGATTGCTGAACCCTGACTTCCGTTTTGTGTCACCACTGAGAGCTCGGGCCAGCAGTTTCTCTCTCGCTCTCACACCCTTGTTTCGCCCGCTCACCCTGTATTACGCTTTACAGCATCGCGGTTACTTTATGAAAGGACGGTACGAATTAGGAATTAGGAATAGGAAATTAAATTAGGTGTAAGCTGGAAGGGTGTAATGTTTTTGTTGGTTTATTTCAGTGTAATGTGTAGCAACTGAAAACTGAAACTGAAACGAAACTCTGAGGCTCTGTTTCCAAAACATTTGTCTGGGTTTTTGGCAGTCTGATTGCCAATGGTGTGAGTGTGGGGTGGGAGCTGATCTGTTGACTGACCAAAGAGTTTGAAGGGCTTGTCTCAAGCATTCTTTAAGAACTGGAATGTAATTTAATACAAATAGGTTTTATTTTAGAGCATAACAATAGAATCAACACAGCTTATCAGCAAGCATATCAATGAGAACGTTCTTAAAACACAGTTCTTCTCCCGTCACCCCACACTGCTCGATTTTTGGCTTCGATAAAGTAGATTCTGAACATAAATTTCTTTTAGATTCATGTGAAAACAGTGAAAACGTACACTTGGGCTTTCAATACACAGACATATTACAATAATGGCAACCAAAAATGGATTAATGAATAAGAAACATGAAAAAGTTTTCAAACTTACAGGTATATGTACTTTAATGTGTAATTCATTGCTAGACTAAATGAAAATGTGGATGGAATAGATTTATGCTGATTTTTTAATGTTTCTTTTTTTGGGTAATATATTGTAATTCTGTAGTAATTTGGAAAACTGTAAAGTATGTTGCTTACCAATAATAATAACGTATTGACATATTTAACTAAATTTGGACTTTTGAAATGTATCTTAAATATTTTTTGGGGATAATAATAATAATAATAATAATAATTGTTGGTTTGTAATGACATGAAGGTGACCAAATAATAGTTTTTGTGTTGGCTAAAAGCTCTCGACTTCATGCAATCTTTTCATGATCCTAAAACAACTGCATGAAGTCAACACTTGAGCAGAAAGACATTGGGTCGGTGATGTCGTTGAGTTGATGTCTCTGTAGAACGCTGGCCTAATTACAGATCCGGTGTCATCCAATTTATCAGAGCTTTCCCAGCTGCTCAATATCCCCTTTCGGCGAGGCAATGTTTTTCCGTGCGTAAGTGTGTTTTGTTTGTGTAATCCACACCCTGAGAGGAATTCCACTTCCTCAAATGATCAGGCAAGGTCACTTAGGCCCTGACATTTGCCGTTAAGATTTTACAGACTGTGTGTGTGTGTGTGGTCACACCTTAAAGCCTCGATCAAATTGGAAAATGAGCTCACTTCCTCTAAAATACAACAGTGCAGTCAATAAAAGACCCCTTTTTTTCCCTTTTTGTGTAGATCTGAGCCAACTTGCAAGTAGTTATTTCATGTGTTAAGGATACAACACGCATCACTTTTTTAGATTAATGCTAAAATATACAGAAAAATGACAAAATGTAGATAAATGCATAAAAACATAGAAGCAAAAAGTATATCTGTAAACAAAAAAAAATAGCTCATGCAACATTTTTTATAGTAATTGTATTTTTATATATAAATATGTAATGGATAAAAAAGTATAAGGTTACTGATTATTGTGTAATGTCCTGTACACTTTTTTTTTTATTTTGTACAGTCTTATTATCTCCACATTTATTGCTTCTTTTTTTCAGTCTTATACTTGTCTAAATTAACATGTAACGTGTATTTAACACATCTTGAATAATCAAAGTAGTAGTAATAATAATAACGACTTCTACTACTACTATGATTACAACACAGTCTCACGACCAATTTGTATGTTTTTACGTAAAATTGTCTAATTCATACAACCTCACTTATACAATTTTGAATGATTGCTCTAAATCCAACCCAGTCACACGGCAGGTCGTGACAATATCACAAAATACGCATAAAATCTATTGATTCGTGTCAGGGTCACGAATATTTCGTTATTTTCGTAACTCCAGCATGAACGAAAATCTCTGATTCCATTGGATGCGTCAATTCGTGGTGGATTCACGGAAGTCGAGTAAGAATCGTTCCCGCACCACGAAAAAAACTTGTGCGACCGGGCTGCTAAATCCCAGTTGCAGGCAGGTTTATGGGTGGGGTTAGGTGTTGGTCATTTGTACAAAATCATGATATAGCAAAAAGGAAAAAAAAAGTGAGGTCGTACGAATTCTCACAAATTAGCCACCTTGTAAAATATTTGCTAACTGCACTGAGATCAGGCTGTTCATTATTAATACTATTAATATTATAATTTTGGAGTGACATTGATAAATAAAATCCCATGAATTGTGCAGCACTATAAAGAAGCACAGCAAGTCTGGATTGTTGCGTTTTAACAGTTTTTATCTAAGAATCACATTTAGTCCCCCTCCCCCCCAAACGAATCAGTCCTATTGTTGTGTGAAGAGTATTTGTAGTAATCGCTCATCTGTAAATGCATTCATATTTGATCAGGTCAGACCATGTAGATTGTGTATGTAATTATGTACGTGAGTGCGATTATTTGTTCTTGGACCTCACCCATGTCTGCCGGCGACAGACTGTCTGAGCACCTTCAATTGAGGGCCTGCAGACCGATGACTCGGGCTGTTTCCCACCCTCTCTCTTCAGTATTCCTCTCGTGTGGATGGAGTAATGCCCATGCTGGCTGTGTAAAGCAGGCTTTGTTACCTCATCTTTCCTTCGGATGGTCTCTGAGGGCCGGCGGGGACGTGTGTGGCAGCGCTAGTCTGTGTGTGTGTGTAGATGTCTCTCTCTCTATCTCTCTCTCTTCAAGGTGGCTTTGGCTTGGGTGGGTTTCTCGGGGCAGGAGTGTGAGGGTATTTCTAGCTCTCAGGGGCAGAGGTTGGGCTATGCCAGCCTTCCCCCAGCGAGCTGTTTCCTTTCGAAAACACTCCTCAGGAAACCACTTCAAACAATCACATTCCGTGCAGAGAAAGCGCCGCACCACTCCTGGAACTTGGGAAAACCTCTCCCTTCCCCTCGCAAGGCTGCTCTTGATTTTCTCCGTCTCGCTCTCATGAGCGGGTCTCCGTCTCGCCGTATGTTTCTCGTTGGCCTTTAACTTAAACACACGTGTGGCTGTTTGCTTGTAGAATGACATCAACCTTTTTTTGGATACTGTACCTTTAAGAGTGGGATGTAAAGGATAGGGGTTCAGATTTATGGATAACACACAAACACTGAATCTCCTTCAGCTTGAAGCAGACACATACACAAACGTTTATGTCAACACAGTGGATTACGTGAATGAAAATAGCTGAGGAAGTAATCAGATGTGTATCGGTATAAGATCCGTGCAACCTGCTGCTGTCTGTCATTAATGGTACATTTTAAATTGTAAACTATAATATTGGCCATCTGCTTGAGGATAAAACACGTGAAGCTATTATTATAAACATTAACAATATGATTTTCTGATTTTCTGTTAGTTAATGCCTTATTGTACTGGCTGAGACGTACATAAGTATTGGCACATTTGTATATTTCCCAAATGATCGCTGTATTTTTTTTGTTTTGTGATATCTGAGCATATATGGAGCTATTTTTTGTGGAGCTTTTTTGTTGGATTGAAATATTCAAGGACCTTTGAAATAAACTTATGCTCTTAACTCCCTGTTTAGAGAATGTTTAGATAATGTATCATGTTCACCTTTAAAAGTATCAATGCTGATGTAGAGGGACCTTCTGTTTTTCTCCATTGCGTCAAGGCTTTAAAAAGACCTTCATAAATAACAATTATAGGTGGTTTCATAACCTCCATGTGCATGTTCTCTCTTTCTCTCTCTCTCTCTTTCTCTCTATTATTACCTCCATATTGCTGTTTATTGTTTGTGCGTCATTGTGTCGTGGTGCACTAAAGGTTGCTTGTGACCCCACACCACCTCACAGCTGTTCCTGCTGAACGCTTCTGATTGGCTGCTCCTCTATTCAATCAAACAGCCTGTGAAAGGATACAAACATATTGAGTTGATTAGTGATAGTTCATTTGATGGGAGCTTGTTGCCATGGTGATGGGATGGGCAGTGAGAATATAGTGGCCTGACCTTTAGTATCACCGTTCACGGGCAGATGATCCGGCCTGCAAACTCAAGGCTGGATTTGGGATTTTCTTCTTGAAAGGAAAACTTGTCTTTTAAAATATTATGAATGTTAAACCCATCAAATCAAAGGCATGTGGCGAGACCAACATGAAGAAACATGTTATGTAATTATGGTGTCTTTCAGGTCAATATCTGGCAATTTAATGGTTTTATTGAATGGTTGTAAAATGTCATGTGCTACAACTTCCCTAAAAATGAGATAAGATATTTATAAAGAGAGAATTACAATGACAGTCCGCGCACCAAAAAAGAGAAGATAATGATTAAGGTGGTGTAAGTGTAAGTAAAAGATTATTTGAGGATTGAAAAATGCCTTTTCCGGTAAGCTTGTGAATTCAGTGGTTTTATAACCTATGTGAGGTCATTCGTGAACTATGAATGTTTCCAATAAAGTATTTAATAGAAGTATTTAAGAAATATTTACTAAACAGAATCAGATTGAGTCATGCAGGCTGTTTCTCGAGGCTGGAATGAGGACGTTTATAGAAGATGAAGGATGATACATGAACAAAAATGTAGAAAGGCAGCCTGGAGGTCCGTCGAGAGGGAGATGGAACAGAAGATGAATATTTGGAAAGATTTAAGCGTTTGATTGTCAAAGCATAAATTCTGTTAATGAATGTGCAAGTTGTAATTCTGATATGACGTGCATTCAAGTCGTTTGATTGGAATCAAATGGGACGTGTTGAGCCAGCGAAAATCGATGCTGAAGAGGGTTCGCCATGATCTGTTACATGGTTAGCATCCCACATTATCCTAAATCCCCAGACGTTCATCATTGGTTCAAGCCACAACGCCTGTTTACTGTAACTTCAGTGGCTTTTTTACAGCTTCCCCGTATGCATGTGTTTCTCTCTAACCCACGTAAGCGAGGTAGGAGTCTCTTTTTCGGAAGTGAGGTTTATCTGTTCCTCACTCCCAGCAACTTTCCTTCTCCCACGGTAGCGACCTGCCCTTTTCTGGGTCATGTTAACAAAACATTGGCTTTCCTCCCCCCGTTCTCCAGTCAATGGTTTATTCCAGTCGCTCCACGGCAGTGGCACCAGTTCACTTCTGCTTTTGCATTGCTGGTGTCTTGCTGCGCTGATGAACGGTGAGTCTCGGCCGTCCGTCAATGGCTTTATCTGGTCTGCTGTGACCACTGCTCAATGTCTTTGCTTGTTGAGTCTGGAGTCTGTAATGACACTCTATATCTGATATTGTTTAAGACTATGGATGTGTTCTATTTAAAATACATACTGTGTGAACATCCTGCAGATGTTTTGCATGTTAGTTGCCTCTTGCAGTCATGCGTTTTGTGATTATTTTGACTCTTATTTGAACTTTTGCCAATCCTGTCAAATGAATTAAGGATATAAAAACATGGCTGATATCACTGATGAAAAAAATAAAAGTATGGTATGTTGGCAGATAATGAATCTGGAAATATAAATGCGTATAAGGGTAATTAAAAAATAGTTTCAACTTAATGATCTCTGTCACCTCTGCAAAACCCGTTTTCATTATTTATCATCATATAAAGCAGTGTGACCAATCCTGCTCCTGGCAATCGACTGTACTGCAAAGTTCATCTCCAACTCTAATCAAACACACCTGAAGCAACTACATAAGGTCTTCAGGATTGCTTAATAATGAAAGGTAGACATGTTTGATTAGAGTTGGAGCTGAACTTCGCAGGACTGTCGATCATCAGGATCAGGCACCCAGTGGGCTTTAAACTTTTCAAAAAGCTGAAAGAAAGTTTAAACAGGCTTTGATTAACACATGTCTAGTACAGAACATACATGTGAATGTTGTGGTTCGCAGGATGGTCCTAGGATGTTCAGCAAAGTGGTCAAAAGTAGTGCATGGGATTGTGGGAAACTGTAAGCAGAAATACATTTTAGCAATAGGCATACAGGAAGTTTGAATGTTATGGACAGTAGAAATATTAGATTCTGAAGAAACATGGGGCCCAATGACTTCGCAATGCATAATCAGGGTTTTTCCTGGCTCAAACTGAGGCAGAGGTGGTACCGTCCTGACCAGGCGCCAACACAGGCATACTATATACATTCAACTGCCTCACTTTAAAAGGCAGAATATTTGATATTCTTTTTCTGCAGCTGTTTT
>JAUMHQ010000074.1:585974-596316 GCA_032361165.1 Enteromius paludinosus
TATTACAGCTGTAGATACTATGTACCGGTGTGTACTTACACTGTGGTTACATACTACATACACATCTAGTTACTATGCAAGTACACAGGTATTAGGGACACTTAATAAAAAGTATTTTATTCGCTTTGCCACAACATATAACAAAATCACATAACATAAATGGTTTCATGAATCTCTTATGTTATTCTTACTACAAAAATAAAAATAATAAGTATAGTTTGAAAATACTTTTTGTTAACAATGTTGTCAGCTAAATTTGAGCAGCTCAGTACTTTTCTTTATGTAACAAATACGTCACATCAAAATTCCACCTACAGTTTTAAGGTGAACAGCCTAATGTGACATATGTCACCACAATATCTTTGTCAATTGTTTTATATCAATTTGTTCAAGAAATGTATTAAAATCAGATTACGTGTAATCTAGGATATGTTCTTACAACATTAGAATTGTTGCATGGGTTAAAACAATCCTTTAAAAATAGAGAGACTCCAACAAGTGCTAACCAGATAGACCACCACTTTTTAAATGCACAAAACATGCACACATGGTCACATGACTGAACCTGGGTGTTAATTTTGAAAAAGGAAGTGAGCTTAAAATAACAGTGAAACATGTATCCAAACCCTGTGTGTTTAACAAAGAGGATCTGAGCCTGTCATGTAACATGCAATCCATACACTTTAGTGTTTGCAGAGAGTCAGCACCTCCTTAAAAACAAACACATCACACACTCCCAAAACACACTTATGCAAAGTGCTTGCTGTGTCAAGTGACAAACACACCTATACTATTTTCTTTCTTTTCTTTTTTTTTTTTTTTGTGGCCCAGGGGTTAAATAATATTAATTATTATTATCTCACTTGTGAACTGAACATTTTTACTGTGCATTTCTAATCAATCTTTTGCATGTATATACACTGTTATAAAGAGTGTGCAAAGAGAATGTTTAATATAATCTCAGTGCAATTTCTTGTTTATTGCTGCTTTTAGGTTTCTTGGTCATGAAAACAAGGATACCTTTTTCAAGACCACACAGAGGCACCAGATAGTGAGTTCTGAGCATTTTCCCCCCAAAATTTAAGGTGCACCAAGAGCTCTACCAAATCCACTGTAGAAACATTCACAAACATTTGGGTACTTGTTACCCGTGATTCATGTATTTCACAGGTTTTCTGCAAGGACAATCATGATGCATAGCACAGATCAGAATTGTAGGGACTGGCATGAAATGCAACATACTATTTATTTTCAAAAATACTTAGTGCACTTTTAATGTTTTCGACAATGGACAATATTTTTGGACAATATTAAATTTAATATTTTCTTTCTCTGTTAAGCTGTTCACACTGTTTTCTGTAATATTCTTGTTGTTAAGCTCTATGAGATATTAGCCAGGACTCCATTTGGATCATTGAAGAGAGGGGAGGTTGGCATTGGCAGGCTGGTTGGTGAGCATGTCCTCACTGCTGCTTTTCCTTTACACGAGGTAATGTAAGAGTCTTCTACATTATATCTGAACGCCAATCATGCCAACACAGTCTCACGATCAATTCGTACATATTTTACGAGGTGGCTAATTCATATAAACCCTGTACGACCGTACAAGGTACAAATTTTGTATGATTTGACGGGCAGGTTTAGGGGCGGGGTTAGGTGTTGGATTTAGCAAAAATCGTATGAAGTTGTACGAGTGAGACCATACGCACTAGCAAAATATGTACGAATTGCCATGAGATCGGGCTGATTATGCTTGTTTCTCTCTTAGCTTACAGTACTTAATGCCAGCATGAATTCAAACTGACCTCTCTTTATGCATGTTCTTTCATAAAGCATTCTCTGCACCAAAAAGAATTGCGTTTGCAATATTTGCAAGCACAGTTTGATTTCTGTTCTCCTCATTAGGGTCCATTTGAGACGGCGAAGATGCCTGTAGATCCACAGTCTCTCAACATGAGGCAGATCCTGCATCACTACTGGGCTCGCTGGGCTTGCTGGAGGAAGTACCAACCTCTGGATCACATTCGTGAATACTTTGGCGAGAAGATAGCACTTTATTTTGCATGGTTGGGTATGACAGGATCTGCATTTAGTTTAAGCCAAGACATAAAAATTGTGAACATGCTTTGTCTTGTATCCATTATATATATATATATATATATAAAATAACTTTTTGTTATTATATTATTTTACAATGCTATTTTTCTTCTATTATTACTATTATCATTACTGTTGTTACTGTTACAGTAGTCCACATTTAAATGTGTTGCTTATTATTAGTTCATGAAAGTTTATGCAAAGTGTTACTATTAATGCTAGCAATTAATAACAGCAATTCATAAATATAAAATAAAATAAAAATACATTTTGTTAAAACTCTCCAGTTTTCACCATAATGACTAACTTTCTGTCCTTATTTCTCTTATCTGTAGGTTTCTACACTGGCTGGTTATTACCAGCAGCAGTAGTGGGCTTTATAATATTTCTGTTCGGTATCTGGCTGATGGTAACCGATGTGGCAGCGTGAGTATTATGGCAAAACTGTAAATACCATCAATAATGCTGCTGAACTAGCACTGATCCTGACACCTTGACCCCGCAGAGAAGAGCTGTGCACCAGTGGAAACGCATTTGTCATGTGTCCTCTATGCAACATCTGCAGCTACTGGAACCTCTCCAGCATCTGCTATACTTACAAGGTGATGTTCCTACAAGTTTGTAAATTATGTATAGCATTTTAAATGAACTTAAAACTAACTTTCTCTGCAAACTAGCTATCGCATTTTGTTCTTAAAATATTGTTCATGAATATTTAATAGGCAGGCTTGCTATTTGACAATGGAGGAACTGTGTTCTTCAGTATATTCATGTCTCTGTGGGCCGTCACCTTCCTGGAGTACTGGAAACGCACAAGCTCAATACTCTCCCATCGATGGGATTGCTCAGAATTTGAGGAAATAGAGGTGATTGAATCGGTTACAAAGTGTCTTAACCTTTAATAGTCCTCAAACTTGAGCAATGCTTTAACTCTTTGCTGTCCATAATATTTTCATTCTGATATTAGGAGAGGCCAAGACCAGAATTCACAGCACTGGCGCCCATGACGATTCGTAATCCTGTTACTGGGGCTGAAGAGCCCTATTTCCCAGAGAAACAACGACTGAATCGAACTCTAACTGGGAACATGGTGATCATTTTAATGGTTAGTTGATGGATTTCCATTTCACAGCTGTTGAGAAATCTTCAGTAACCCCCAAAATTTCAAAAACATTATCATCATTACTTAGTTTTATTCCTTTTACTTGCAGATTTCCATTGTTTTGATATTCCTAATAGCCATTATCCTGTATCGAACCATCCTAAGCATCATTATCTACAGATCGAAGAATGCCTTCTTCATATTTTCTGTAAGTCCATTTCTATTTCTTTTTATACTTGACATTCAGATCCAAATTATCTTCTTATACCTGAGCTATTTATATACGTAGTGAATAAAGATTTTGAAACGACTGTTGCTCAGGCATCTTTAAGATCACTTGATTTGCATATACATTTGCATGGGCATTTACATGAGCTCACACTTCTTTTCAAAGTAACTTCAAAAGCCTTGTGAAAAAGAAGAACACTCTTAATAAGAGTACTCATTATGAAACAATATACTTAATTGAAAAGCTGGATTTCTAAGTGTTTTTTTTACTTGCATAAATAAGATTTAATGTAATTGCATCTTTAAATATAAATAAACAATTACTTTTATTAAAATATGGTATATTAAAGTTGTGGTTTCTCTCCAGCCTTGACATAACATGATTTTGCATTGTGCTGGCTTTTGGTGCTTTCTGAGAGAAGCAGGCCATAGTTCTCAGTCACCCCCCACTCGGTTTTTCCATCATCCCCAACTTGCATTATGATGTGGCTAAAGAGAACGCTATTTTGTGTATTTTGTAATGTGTTTATGGTGTTTTAGGTTAAAAAAACACATTATTTTTCACATACTGTACATTATTGTTTCTCCTCTAAGCTCTGCCTTCCTAAAATGGGACAATATTCACAAAGCCAATTGTTCTAAAAAGCAAGGTGTGCTCTGAGTGGCCAGCTATTCAGTGCATTGTGATTGGCTGAATACCTCAAGGGTGTGATGGAAATATTACACCGCTTACCATAACGTGATACCGTGTCCCAGCGATATAACATGAATATAATAAAATAATGTTATATGTAATTATGAATAAGGCATTTGTTGCATCCTGTAGGGACACACACCAGTCACCACTCACGAACACCAGTCGACGAACAGACTCCATCTCTGCTCGTAAGCCTGCCTCGTAGAGGGGGCTTGCGCTTGAGAGATGGTATCTACAACAGCACTGGAAAGGCCGGAGAAGTCTGACGCATCCTGTCCAGGAACCAGACGTGCAGGTTCCAGAGATTGAGACGCGGGTGCCATATGGTGCCCAACCCCTGAGAGAGAAGGTCTGTCCTCTAAGGGATTTTCCAAGGAGGGGATGTCCGGGAGGGCCAATACGGCAATACCAACAGAACTTGTTCCTCATCCTCCCTGATCTTGCACAGTGTCTGTGCAAGGAGGCTCTCTGGGTGAAAGGCGTACTTTAGCCCCGGAGGCCAGCTGCATGCCAGTGCATCCCTGCCGAGTGCTCTGTGTGAATCACAATGGGTTGACTCGGGGGAAGCAAAGAGATCTATTTGGCCTCGCTGAAGTGACTCCAGATCAGCTGGACTACCTGGGGGTGGAGCCGCCATTCTCCAGGGTGGGTGGACTGCAGTGAGAGCTGAATAGAGAATAGAGACATGAAAGTATGCATCCTTCAGGTCGATGGCTGCAAACCAATCCTGGCTCCGAATGCACGTCAGTATGCACTTGTATTTTGAAAGGCATCTTGAGAAGAGACCGATTCAAAGCTCTCAGATCCAGGATGGGTCTCAGCCCACCACTCTTCTTGGGAACGATGAAGTAAGGACTGTAAAACCCTGACTTCATCTCGGCTGGAGGCACAGGCTCAATTGCTTCATTCCCCAATAGGACAGCAATGCATGCAGAACGGCAGCACTCTCTGCACGAACAGAGGCGTACCATCCGTATCAACCACCACGAGGGGCTGGGGGGCGCTATCCAGGCTCTGAGCCGCGTCGACATCGTGTGCCTCGGCGGGGGTCGGAGCAGAATGACTGGATGCCACGGGGGGGTCATCGTCTCCGACTGTTTCTGTACTGCCGAAATCTCCTGGGCTAAGTCCCCGACAGTGCCTCCGAAAAGGCCGGCTTGGGAGCCTTCTCAGCATCCGGCACCTGCGCCAAGATAAGTGTTGCCATCGCATGCAGGGCGGTAGCAGCCTGTCCGGCAGCACCATAAGCCCTGCCCGTCAGCTTACACGTTTTAGACGGGAGCCGAGGCTGGCCCCGCCAGGAAGAGGCACCGCGCGGGCACAAGTGCACCGCCACAGTACGATCAACCTGGGGAACCGCCTCGTACCCCCTGGCTGCACCGCCATCAAGCGCAGAGAGGGCCGAGGGGCCTGGGGGCATGTGTGAAGTAGGGGGCTCGCCACGACCTGGTCAGCTCCTGGTGCACCTTCAGGAAGAAAGGAACTGGGGGAGAGCGTGGTGCTGCATCTCTTCCCCCCAGGAACCAATCATCCAGCCGCGAAGGGTCGGCCGGAGGCTCACGGGGCACCTCCAAGCCAATTTGCGACGCAACGCTCATCCGGATGGAAGACATCTCTGCCTTTCTCGGTGTGACAGAGGACGAGCTCAGCCCCACTACAGAGCTCGAAGCGGTCTCCTCCAGCAGCACCACGGAACTACGGGGTGCCTGGGAAGTCCGCGCAGGTGTTACCCTGGACGGAGGATTCCCTACAGTCACCCGCAGGTCCCCAAGGCGCCTCGCCATATCAGCCATGAACTTGCTACAGTTCAACGACTTGCTACGGGAAGGATGCGAAGGGAGCCGCCTCGAACGAGAGGCAGACCCGCAACGTAGCCATGGTCATACGCTCGCAATGAGCACATGAACCATCCACGAGCGCTGCCTCAGCGTGCTCTCGGCCCAGGCACGTAAGGCAGCAATAATGACTGTCACAAGAGGTGAGGAAACTTCCACACCCAGAAGCACACAGCCGGATAGACATCCCGGATAGACAGAATGCTTCACCAAACCGTGTGAGAAATTCCGCTCTTTTTCCCGGTTGCCCAGGGAAGAACTACAATGCACTCAGAGGTCTATGCTAACTGGATAAGCAGATGACTGATACACAAGCCTTTAAAAATGCTACCAGGCCACAGGATCTGCTGACAGCTGCCCAGGAACATGCTGTCAGACAAGAGAGCAGGACAGCAGGAACTCGATTTGTAGATCGCACCGTCACTTTTCTCATGAAAGCCAAGAGGATCTCCAGCTCCAAAATGGTGAGGCTCTGAAGCGAAAAGCTGCATGTGCACTGTGTGCGTGCCCTCTTATACCCACACAGTGATTGTGTGCACCTGAGCGCAATTGAGTGCACGCCAATTTTGTTGTCCTTTTGTATAAAGCTCATGCCATGATTTGTCCTGGGATCATTTATTGCATTCACACTGCCAGGGATTATATGTAATCAATTCAATTTCAATACAATGTTCCAAACCTGTCTACTGTGGATGTATGAATGACAAAGCAACCATCAAACAGTAGAGGGTTTAGAGTGGAATATAGCAAAGGGAAAACTAACAGAGTCTTGGAATATAGTAAAACTGGTTGGTTTTCTCCTTCAAGATTAGCATTAGCACATTAAAAAAAGGTATTGCTGTTTGCTAACACTTAAAGTTGGCGTAAAATAACCATTGATTAGATTACTAAGAGAGCTTTTTCACCCAATAGGCTGGAAGGATAGCGAGCCTTACTGGTTCTATGCTAAATTTGCTGGTTATTCTGTTCCTGTCACGGCTCTACACTTACCTGGCCCAAATTCTAACACGATGGGGTAAGCTATTTCATATTTACACATGCTATTTAGGTATTTCTTTACACAACAACAAAGTTTTATTCACTCCCTTCTATTAGAAATGCACCGCACCCAGACCAAATATGAGGATGCGTTCATCCTCAAGGTCTTCGTCTTCCAGTTTGTCAACTTCTACTCATCTCCAGTTTACATTGCGTTTTTCAAGGGCAGGTGGGTAGTTATGCAGTATGAGTGAATGAATATGTAGGAATATTCATCTAATATTTGATTTGTTCTACAGGTTTGTTGGATACCCTGGAAACTATAACACACTCCTAGGAATCCGAAATGAGGATGTGAGTGTTTACTTTGTCGGAAAGCAACACTTCTACCTTTTCACTTGTTGGAATAAAAGACAATTTACACTGCCGGCCATATCTAAATACGCAATTTTGCAATATTTCCCCCACAATCATAAAATGTGACAAATATTCAGATTCTGGAAAATAAATCTATTTTCTTTTTTAGAGTTATTAAGAAATACATAACTTGTATACTGTTCTCATTGTATGCAGTGTGGTGCCTCTGGATGTCTCATTGAACTAGCTCAAGAGCTGTTAGTCATCATGGTAGGCAAACAGGTCATCAGCAACATCCAGGAATTTGTCTTACCGTAGGTCTTTTTTTTTTTTTCATCTTCTTCAAGAGCTTGTCTACTAATTGTTATGTATAAAGAATCAGGCCCAAGATACCCCTCTCTTTCAAACAGTAAATTAAAGACATGGTGGCACAGGAGGAAGCTGAAACCAGCTCCTAGTAAAGAGGTGATAGTTGAACCAGTCAGCGAGTCAGAGCTCAGCCCATGGGAAGCAAACTATCAGCTGCTGGTGTGTGAAGGGCTGTTGGATGAGTATCTGGAAATGGGTGAGTCTTCATCCCATGTATCTTATTTAGACTGAATTTTAGGTGTACCAATATAATGCTATTGTGTTATACATGTTGAAATAGCTGTTTTCTCTTTGGATATATTTTAAAATGTAATCTATTCCTGTGCTGCAAAGCTGTTTTTTCAGCATCATTAATGCAGTTTTCAGTGCCACATGATTACAAAAATCATTGTAATATACTGATGTACATTTTATTTTATTTTATTATGAATGTTACAAATGTGTTGCTTAATGTATATATATATATTTTATCTAATTCAGATTAATATAGAGTTTTAAAGAAACAGCATTTATTTAAAAAAAAAAATTGATCAATTATTTGAAATCAATGTTTAACATCCTAAGTTTTTTTTTGTTCTTATTGTGATTTCTTTATAGATACAATTTATAGTATGTTTTTTTTTACCTAATTTGAAACACAATAGATAATACATCATATAAAACAAATACAATTTTGGTGACTTTCAAATTAAATGCCCTTGCCTTTCAGCTTAGATCAAAGACTGATTTAGAAATTTTTATCTTGTCAGTTTTGCAGTTTGGTTTCATCACCATCTTTGTAGCAGCCTGTCCCTTGGCTCCATTGTTTGCCTTGATAAATAACTGGGTGGAGGTGCGTCTCGATGCCCAGAAGTTTGTGTGTGAGTACCGCAGGCCCGTTGTGGAAAGAGCACAAGACATTGGCATCTGGCTGACAATCCTAAATTTCATCTCCTATCTGGCTGTCATCAGCAATGTAAGTGTCTATTACAGCAGAGGGGGGCACACTGGCTATATACGGCCCACCGAAACGGTCCACGAGGGAGTTTTTAAAAATGCTACATTTGAGTAACAGTTTTGTTTCAGAATTACTAATCTGATGCAATACAAGTTGAAGGCGTTTGATGGCATAGCACGCTGTACAGTTAGCACTTACAGTAGAATTAAATATGCACTCAGTAGTAACGTTAATGAGTGGAAATGAGTGTTGTGATATAAAGAAAAGTATACTCTAAATATCATGTGTTTAAGGAAGAATGGACAGCAAAATATTTCTTCTGCTATATTGAACAGAAGGCGGTATGTCTAATATTGCAAAAAAGTATTGCGTTTTTTAAAGACTATTACCTCAGTTGTTGTTTTTCAAGCAAGCGTTTGAATAATGCTGCAGAAAAGTCAAACAAGGTTTGCCAAAAATGAAAAAAAAAAAAATAGGTGTATGAAAGTCTATTTAAGAATCTGTAACAAAAGCCAGTTATGTGGTGCCACATAAGACAGCAAGCCTTTTTCGTATAGGGAATTTGTGACAGACTGTATGGTGGAGACTGCTAATATACTTCTAAACATCAATTTGACCAAATTAGCTTACACGAAACTGACACCACAGACACTGCTCAACTTTTGATTTTGGTCAGTGGAATAAACAAAAGTTTTGCAATAACAAGTGTCACAACAGATGGATCGCCAAATCTAACCAGTAAACTAGACTACTAAAAAGAAGACAACACAAAAGTAAAAGACGAAAGGATGAGCTCAGAAGAACTGATATTTCTTCACTGCATCATACACCAGGAGGCCTTTTGTGAATGTGTGTTGAAGCTAGAAAATGTTCAACGAAGCTTGACAAGTGTGCAAGCTTGCTTCCTACACTTGCGCATCCTAAAGCGCTTTGCTCCAAAAAAAAACCCACAGTGAAATATTGGGTGGTGTGCACTGCCAAATGTCCAGCAATCCATCTCTCGTGAAACTGATTGCAGGAACATAACTAAAAACAGGACAAACTAACATAAACATAAAAACAACTGCAGAGCACAGAGGCAGCCATCAGCAGCCCCATCTTGGATTGATTGCAAAACCATCAGTTTCCATCATATTGAGATCAGTGCAAAAAATGAGCATTGCTGACATAGAATGATATGCTTCAGTGATCTAATATTGCATTATATATTATATTAAATGAAACAAGACAATCAAATTCAAAGTAATCCATTCAACAACTGACACTGAAAAATTTGTTACTACTAAAATCTATGGCACATTTCTCAGATCAGTCTTACAGCGTGTGTGCCATTGGCCCTGCTTTCACTGTCTGATCAACACTCAGTTGTGAGATTATTTACAGCTTTTCAGTCCAAAATAAAGTTAATTAGACAGGCCACATATCTTGTTTGATGCATTGTTCTTTTGCCAGGCTTTCCTGATTGCCTTCACGTCTGATTTCCTGCCACGTCTCTTTTATCGCTACACTACAGGCGGCATGAGAGGATACATCAACTACACCCTCTCAGTGGCCCCTGCAAACTTCACCCAAAGCAACATGACATGCAGGTGAAGATCAAGTCAAGTCAAGTCACTTTTATTTATATAGCGCTTTTAACAATACATATTGTAGCAAAGCACTGATCATTATCAAACAGAAGAACAGAGTGATGGTAATGTATAATGACGAGAATTAAACTTTATTTATCAAATGCAGAGACG
>JAUMHQ010000074.1:608539-632063 GCA_032361165.1 Enteromius paludinosus
AATCTTCGTTTCGAGGGCTATCTAGCCCTTCCCCTTACCCCTACCCCTTCGATCAAAGGAGAATTGAGACACCCCTAGCCCTTCACGTGAACGCGCCAAACGGAGGGGTAGGGGAAAGTTTAGGGGTAAGGGGTAGAATTGGGTTTGGGCCTTAAGCGTTACAAATTAGTGAAGTGGCTTTAAGAAAGGAGCTAGAGCAGTGAGAATCCCCATCTCCACCATCAGAGGATTAATTAAGAATTTCCAATCAACACACAATGTTAGGAAGCTGCCTGGAAGAGGACGTGTGTCTCTATCAGCCTAACACACGGCGAGAAGAAGAGAATGCAGATTTCGGTGCCATGCCTGACTGACAAACCCAAAATATTTGTTATAACGCATATGTGCATATTGCTTTGACATTCTGACTTAAAAGCACATAAGAGCATTCGAGGAGCAGGTGGATGCATGTAATTACACTTGCTCTGATAACCTTCCATTAACTAGCTAAGCTAAACATGCTTCAGTTAAAACGCCTAAAGCTAAACTTTCGTTTAACCTTTTTACTTCACAATACCAGTCAAATGCTTCCTTTCGTGATCTGATGGAGCATTTTGTCACAGAATGAGGCAGAAAATATGTTCCATGTCTTAAAACATGTCAGTGTCATTGTTCTGTGTTAAGATGCACACCTGTAATACTTTCTAATAAGGCATTTTTGTAAAATTTGCTTAAATATCTTTATTTTTAACTGGCGTAAAATAAGCCCTTTTTGTGAAACCGGGCCTATATGTTTTGTTAACTCAGTTACAGCGATAGCTCCGCTTTGAGTTTAGATACTTCTCTGGATATAAGGATATTTGTCGGTGTGAGTGCGCCCTCTGGTGACTCATATGAATTATTAGAGATAAACATTTATTTCATAATGACATTTTCCCCCAATTTTAAATGTGTACTATCCAATGAACGGTTAGTTTTTTTGGTAATTATTTTAAAATGAAAAATGAATTATCAATGTAGATCCATTTTTACACCCAGCCCACCCATTTACAAAGGGTGCCAATATTTATGGCCATGACTGTATGTGCAAAGTTTATGCATGTTTGGTTGCTTTCTGGACAATTTCCAGGTTCTAAGTGTTCCTGTTTTTCAGGAGAACATTCTGAGTCCTTCAAAACCCCTCTCAGCCCAATCCGTGGAGAACACAAGCAAACTGAGCACCCCCATGCTGGACTACAGCGGGAAACCCTCCACCTCCGGCTCCAGCTCCAGCTGCTCAGAACACACTTTTGTTTTTAACAGTCCGAACAGCAGCTCACTAAAAAGGAAGAGTTTAGAGGTGGACCTTCAGACTGATGCAGCTGTGCTCATTAAGAGACACTGTGAGTCTCCTTCAGCAGACAGCACCTTCCTGTCTGAAGTGGTGTGGCACGAGGAGGCCTTACGGAGCCGCTGGCAGCAAGAGGAGGAGGACCGCAGACTGGCCATGCGTCTCCAGAAGGAGCTGGATCGCGAGAACTCTGTGGACCGCAGGAAGGGAACAGCAGATGGTTATCCGCTCCGGCAAAAACCCACTCCCCCATCCACGAGTGCAAACCCAGACGAGGAAAACAACAAAAAGAGCAATTCTAGGGCATCTGTGAGGAACAGCACGGGACGCAGGGACAGTCAGAAAAATGAAAAGAGACTGTCTGCATCGACCCCTGGGAAGAGCCCTGCGTCTTCTCCATCTACAACCACTCCGCCTGCTTTAAAGAAGGGGGCGAAGCAGACCACCCTCACTGACATGTTCCCCAACCTGAGCGGCTGAATGTTGCTCTGCTGCTTTTATCTGGTTTCTTATTCAGCATTCAGACTTGAAGCTCTTGTTAGGTGCTGCGCTGCTACTAATGGACGTCCTGTAGCCGATTTCCGTTATCTATTTCGGTTTCTGCTCACATGTTGCTAACACTCCTTCAGTGCCTTTCCATGGAGAGATTACTGTAAAGTCATGATGAAATAGTTTCGTTTTTTAGAGCGTTTTTAAAGTCATGACTGGCTTAGAGTTGAAAATGGTGTTAATGCTGCAGAACAAAATCATTTTGTAAGCGTTTGCAGGCATTTCACTTTGGTTAAATAAAAGGAAAGTTCTGTAAAAAAAAAAAAAAGTGTTGTGGTTATTTGACAAGTGAATAAAAAGCAACTTCCTGAATTATTTTTGGTGGTTAAGTGTTGGCAGTTTCATAGAACCGGATCTTCAGGATCTGTCACTTTGCTGCAGTAGTTCTGTGTTGTTTGGACACAACCCTTCTTAGTTTTGATGGTCTTTCACTTTTGGTTCTCTCCTGCTAACGATGAAATCTTGACATACTTTTGTCTGCGCAGTCATGATATTAAAGAACCTTTCTCTTAAATCACCAAACAACTGGGCCGTGAAAGTTATAGATGCTCCTGCACTGGGGAAAATGCTTTTCAAGACTAGGGTTTTTTGTCTTGTTTACAGCCGAAATATCTAAAAATTCTCCCACTGGCAGATTAGTTTGCTTGTTTCAAGGAAAAAATCCTTCTTAAGAATTTTTGGAAGTTTTGGCTGGAAACATTGGATCCCAACATCACGAACGTATTTTCTGGTACGTAATTTCTGTATGCATATTTCACAACACGTCCGCATGTTGAAACTTTGCATGCATGTTCATGACCCTAAATGAAGAATAGTCACAACAGCAATTAGTATTTCAAATAGACTGAAAAAAAAAATGATACCCCATTTTTAAAAATTTTGGCTGACATATGTACTTGTATTGAAATGACCGGGAAAATGCTATTATTTGGCTTCATAGGATAGAAAAAAACTAAAATAACTAAATATAACAAAGATATGTTCTTACTTTGTTTCTGTAGAGTGGCCTTAGAACATAAAAATAGACGGGTCTAATTGACCCGCTGACAGTACGAACGTAACTATTGTTTTTTTTGGACATTTCACAACATATCAGCGAGTTGAAACTTTGCATGCATGTTCATGACCCCAAATGAGAAAAAGTCACAAAACCTCAAGAAAAAAAAAGCTTTATTTTTGGCTGACAAAATATTTTCTTTGTATTGAAATGACTTTTTTGCTTCATAGGATAGTAAAAGACTAAAATAATGAGATATAACGAAGATATGTTGTTATTTTGGGTCTTTAAAGTAGCCTTAGAATATAAAATATGCGGGTCAAATTGACCCTGGAACAGTACTAAAGTAAAATATTTGGTTTAAGACACTTCAAAAACACACGAGTTGAAACTTTGCATGCATGCTTATGACCCTAAAAGTAAAAAAAAAAGTTAACTGATATGTCCAACAGCTCAAAAATCAAAACGGGTCAAACTGACCGGGATTTAATATCATGACTGCGCAGACAGTGTGTCAAGATTTCATCAGCAGCAAGAGAAAACCAAAAGTGAAAGATAGAATTGAGCTCCAAAAACTGTTTGTTTGGATCAGAGAGGGCATGAGGAGTTCACAGGGGAATAAATATTTGCATAAACACCGCCTTCGGTGAAAAAAGACATTGAGCAGTTGTCATCTTTTCACCATAGACAACACATACTGGCATTCAGCTGCTTAATCAATGACACTTAATTACCGGACACGACACTCGCATTTAACATTGCATAAGAGGCTAATTGAATTACAATCATTGCTGCTATCTTGTCTTCACTGGATACATTATATTGATGTGTGTTAAAATACTTTACTGTCATAATAAGAAAACCTCAGGAAATACATTAAAATAATTTAAAAACGACGTCAATGGATGCTTTATATACACAGATGGCAAAAATCCTACCAGTTTTATTTATGTGAAAATGTGTCACATAAAACTATTTAAAATGTATTGTAATTTTAATACATGGGTCTTAAACATATGCCTTAATTGTTGCAAATGCACTCTTGATTTTACAGGTAAATGAAGTACATTCAAGACAAGTGAAAATTCTTTCACTACCAAATATTTAGCGTAACCACACATATAAACAATAAAACACTCAAATCCTGTCCTAACCAATGATGATCTGCATTGTCATGGCCATCCGTGGGATTTTTCTATAAAAGGACTTGAAAAACACTGTATTTTGAGAAGTATTATCCCTCGAGCTGTCATTATAGCCTGTTAAGGTCTTCTTTTAGCTGGTTGCAACACTTCCCACTTGAGTCTCGTGCATCTTTATACAGCATGAGTAATGTTCCTCACTTCTGGTGGGAAAAAAATCCCTAAGTGCTTCACAGAAAGCAGGGATATCTAAAATGAAAGCTTTATATGGTATTGAAATGGTTTCTATTTCAACGGTGCAATGACACTCACTTATTAAATGTTAAGTCAGCAAATGCAAATGTTTAATCATAAGCATAACCATTCAAAAGAGCCTGTTTTTATTTATTTCTAAATGTTCGGCAAGGATACGTTCAACTAATTTAACTATTTTACGCTATTACCTTTGTTTAGCAGCAGCTCATCATAGTAGAATGATTTCTGAAGGATCATGTGACACTGAAGAGTAAAGTAGTGATGCTGAAACTTCATATATAAATATTTCACAATATTCAAAAACACTGTCTTAGTGAGCATAACTAGCTTCTTTCTAAAACATGTTATGAATATAAATATGTATATGTAAATAGATTTAAAAGTTGTATATGTGCTGCATACATACATAAATATGCACAGTGCACACATGTAAATGCAAACAAAAAACAAACTTATGAATCAGAATGAATCATTTGACAGCGCTATTAAAAATAGGAATGCTTCTGGATTAGCTGGTTTGACACAAAAATAGAGAGCGGCCTGATTCATGAGGGGTCTCGTGAGCTCGCTGACTGATGGAGCTCTGGTCATTTGACTGCTGCTTTAAATGCTACAGACCTGCATCACAGCTTGCTCACACAGTTTGCTTTCAGCTGTTGCACGCAATCATAGAAGCAGATATCCAGTCATTAAAAAAAACAAATGCACAAAACTAAATATGGCATCCTCAAAAACAATTTGCACTGCAGTCTAGAATGCATAATGTGAGAAACTTCACACTCGAACCGAAGCAAGAGGTTTGCAGAAGTATGATCAGTGCTAATGGCATCGCAGTGAATCAGTGCTGAGCACTGTTGCCATTCTCTACTGTGTATCATTATAGTTGCATCAAAAATGAAACTTTTTCCATTGTTTGTTCACCCTCAACCGGTATGACTTACTTTCTTCCATGGGAAATAACATTTTCAAGAGTCCTACCAGTCATTCTTATAATTAATAGGAACTGGAGCTCTCAAGCTTCAAAGCAAACTGTCAAAATAGCTCTGGTGTACAAATTCAAATTTTATTTGTCACGTTCATATGCATACACGGTACGACATGAAGTGAAATGTATTGCACAACTGCCCCAACAAATTGACACATTAAAAAAAAAAAGTTAAGTAAAACAATTTTAGTAAAACGGCAAAATGGAAGTTGAATAAAAAAGTAAGTACAGTAGATAAATATAATTATAGAATTTAAAAATTTAACTAGCAATAAAAATAAAATAGAATAAAAAGAGAATAAAGTAGAATAGAATATGATATGAAAAAAATATTGGCAAAAAAAAAAAAAAAGTCTTTGGAAATAATATGCATTAATTGTGAGCCGAAGGTAATGTTGGAACTGCATGTTCATTGCATTTAATTGCATTCATTAATTTAATATTAATTGCAATTAGTTGAAATTAAGAGACACTACAGTAGGATATAAGTACTGATGCATGTTTCTATTGCATGAAATGTTTCCATGTGCTTTGATATGCTAGTCAATACCAGTAATAAGAGTTAAAAAAAAAAAAAAAAGATTATTAAATTACTATTAAGCAAAGCTGCTTTTGCAGACTGGTGAACATAGAAGTGATTTTTCTCCTGATTGGCTCTTGTTTGACTGTCAGTGGTTAGTATGTTGTGTAAGCAGTTTTTCCAGTTGTGCAGTGTGAGTGTGAGTTTTAGTTTCATCATCCTCAGCTGTCTGTGTGTGTCATAGAATTGTGGGTAGGAAACAGTCAGCTGTATTTAAGCAGGCGAAGTTCCTCGTCTTGGAATAATCAAAGGCTCACGGCTGAAGACTCCTCACAACACCTGCTTTCTCTTCAGCACTCTTCTAACAGGTAGGCTTCTTCCATTATTTCAGTGCACAGTATTTAGACACTTGATCATAGCGATTCAATGAAATTTGAATGAATTAATAATGAAATTCATATAGTAACATAGTTTGTTTGAACATTAAGACAAAAAAACACTGTGGATGCAGCTGATGTGTTCTCTACATATACTGTACAACATTACTTTGGTGTAAAGCTGCTTTGCAATGATATGTATCATGAAAAGCGCTATACAAATAAATTTGAATTGAATGTGTTCTCTGGTGGTGTTGTGATGCAGGATCTCTGCGGCTAAGATGTGCACCGGTCACTGCTCCAGGTCTGTGGGAATGGCTCTGATTCCTATAGCCATCATCTGCATGCTGGCAAATACACTGCTGCTGTTTCCTGATATGAAGTACCAGTACCTGACAGAGAATCATGTGACCAGAGAGGCCATGTGGTGCTGTGGGATCTGGGCATCAGGGCTTCTGGTGAGCTTATCTTTGGTTTGGTTTGTAGGAGATCTGATACTATTCTATATTATTATTTTGATATTATATATTAAAACAATAAAATAATAATAATAATTATATATATATATATAGTATTATAATATATTAAATGTGCTACCCAACAATGAGTTTGTGTATTTATATGTATTTAGTATGAGTATTGTATTGTTATTAAATTATTATATTTTATTATTATATAAAACATTATATAATTATGTATATTATATAAGTAAGGGATAAGGCACAACCTGGGCATTAAACGATTTAATGCACAACTGCCAGCCAATCAGAATCTGGAATACAGACATAGTATGTAACAAAACAAAAAATACCTATTTTACATGTATTAATATGCATATGCTGTTTATTCATTTGTTTCTTTATTTAAATAAATAAAATTACTTTTTAATTGACTGATTTTTTTATTTATTATTACATATTTTTTATTTATTAATTCGTTTATTTTTAGTGTAATCTGTAGGGCATTACTCGTAGTACATGATGCAGCTGTCATGTGACATCCGTGATGTATTTTACGTGAGGCTGTCCAGCATTGCTCTGATGGCTGTTGTGTGTTTTGTCAGGTGCTTGTGGCTGCGCGAGGTTTTACAACACACTACGAAAAGAAAGGATGCTGTTATTTTACTGCTGAGGTAAGAGAAGTGTATTGTGTACATACTGTGTGCTTTTTACGTCTAAACCATCATCATTTGAACAATATTTGATTAGTTTGAATATTTTTATTGTTGTTGTTGCTTCCAGGCTTTGCGTAAGCTGGGCTACACATGTTTGGCTGTTCTGGCAGCTAGCTTGTGTTTTGTGGTGAGCGGGACGGGGCTGGCTCTGGGACCCCTCTGTTTACACAACAGCACTGACGGCCTGAAGTGGGGGCGGCCATTAAAACAAGTCAAAACTGGGTGAGTCAGTCTTTATTTTTTTCTTTATTAATTTCTAAGGAATTACTAGTATTCATCCAGCAGGCATCCTAACGTGTCCAACAGACTTTTGGGGCCTCAACAATAAAACATTTAAATCATTTTACAATAAAAAAAACTGCATTAAAGTGGTTTTATGTAAATGCCACATGAAGTTAGTCTTGAGGTTGTGTGCTATAAAGTTACTTTGTCATGTGTTAATGTGTGTTGTCCTCTCAAACGTTATGGTATGACATGTAAATAACCGGAGCACATGTTCACGCAGGGAGCAGCTTTACCTCTATGCTCCGGAGCGGTGGCCGTCTGCCTGTGTGGAGCCTCGAGGGGTTGTGGTCTGGAATATGACTCTTTTCTCTGTCCTCATGGCAGCGAGTGGCCTTCAGCTCATCTTCTGCATTCTTCATCTCCTCACCGCCTTACTGGAGTTCATGTGCGGACCTAGCTTCTGCAAGTATAAGGTATGCATACTTTAAATCTGCTGTAAGATAATGCAGTATTAATGAAAACAAAGTACGCAGAACCTGATCAACATCTTTGAAGAACACTGTGATTAACCAATCAGATTTGAAGAACCAGTTTACAGTGTTTGTGAAGTTTAGGCTCTCAATCGGTGTTTGGTGCTTGTACATCAGTGTCAGTCATCTCTCATTAAATCTGATTTTAGACATTACTCATTGGTAAGGTTATGTTTAGCCGTAGAGATGTGGATTTTAGATTAAAATGTTGTTCCGGAGTCAACAAATATGTTGAAACACATTGAATACAGCAAAATCAGGACGTGCACCTACGCTTAGAGAGAGTACAAGTTCATTACTGCGTTTCTTAAGTGAACTTTGTAATATTGACAAATGAAAGGTTTAACGGTAAAGGATTTTAAATCATTATTTGTATTGATTTTATAGAAGTAAACTTATTTTGATGTGTTGACTAAAGCAAATGTAATGTACTTGATTGGAGTGGTTAATTTCCTTTAAGGGTAGAATACTTTATATATAATATACTTATTTTTTTATGCATACATTATACATTTTAATAGAAATTCTATATTTAAATTGCTTGTAAAAATACAAAAATGCAAAGTGCCATTTAAATGGGTCAAAAACCCACTCTAAAGTTCAGCAAACTGCATTTATACTGTGATTTAAAAATATCTGCTTTTCTCTCTTTTTTTAGGTTGTTCCTGCTTAAAATGACTAGAGGTTCTATTATTTTCCTCTCCACATGAGAATGAGAAGGACGTTTGTTGGGGTTAAACAGTCAGCTATGACTAACTTATTTTAAATGGAGAGAGATAGAAATGGGAAGTGGATGGGGGACATCCCTGTGTGTTTTAATGCACTGTCATCACACGTCCAGTCCAGATTCTAGTCACAGTGAACTAAATCCCAGAAACACTGGGAAACACTAAAATGCCATGAACAAATGAGACAAATAAGCTGTTTAAAATAGTCTTTATTGTAATACATGTTCATAATGCACTTTATTATTTAAGCACTGTATAGTAATATATTTATATAATATATATATATAATATATATAATTTCATGCATGATAAAGTAGTTTCATTTTGTTGATACTAAAACGCAGAGTGTTATTAGATGTTATTGTTTGATTTCTACAAGATTAAAAAATAATTGTATGAATACTTCATTGTGTAAAGGAATGCAATATTTACTGAATTCCACTGAACACACAAGCAGCACACTAGGCCAAGAAAACATACAGAAGTACTGCGAAATGTGTCAGAAAAACAAAACCATCTGCAGTGGTGTGATGTAACAAATTACACGTGTACTTTTTGAGTAGTTTAAAAATTTACTTGAGTACATTTTAAGTGATGCGTTGGTGCATTGGATGAATACTCCGCTATTTACCTCAGTTTGTGCTCATTAGAGAGAGAGAGAAATCGGTCTTGTGACTTTCATTAAATCAAAATGTCCAACCAGGGGTGGATTTAGTGACTTTGGGGCCTCAGGCAAATACAGTATAAGAATGGGGCCCTATATTTGCACTTATGTACTGTAAGTTGCTGCTGCACAAATGGTGCCAAATAGTTACGTCCAGTGTTTCTTTTTCATGTACATATTATTATAGGATTCTTTCATTAACATTTATTCATTTGGCAGACACTTTTATTCTTTCATGTTGCAGACCACGAAATATCAATTGATTTACAGTTGAGACGCAAGAACAGAAGTATAAAATTATTATTACTTATACCCCCAGTTTCACAGACAAGGCTTAAGCTAGTCCCAGACTAAATTGCATGTTTGAGCTGTCTCAGATGAAAATATCTTGCTCTGACATTTCATAAAACATGTCGGTGTCATTGTTCTGTGTTAAGATGCACACCGGTAAAATGGTCTAATAAGGCGTGTTTGTAAAAGTTGCTTAAATATCTTAATTTAACTAATGCCTAGTCCTGGCTTAAGCTAAGCCCCGTTTGTGAAAGCGGGCCATTATGTCACAACCCTGTTTAGGCTACATTTTCATGCGTATACTGTGTTTTGGTGCCGCTAAATTCTCAATAAATCTGTTTTCATTGACTCAGAAAGTCTGACACAGCCTCACTATCATGACCTCAGGTTATTTCAAGCTGCGTAAGAACGAGACATTTTCAGAGAAACAGCATTTGCTCTAATGGCCACAAGAGGAGGAACATGTTTGTTAGGAAAAATAGTATGGACTATAGTGTTTTATTGGTATATATGCCTTAAATTGCTTGCAGGTTATTTGGTCCTCATCAACATTTATACAAAGCTAATTAAATTGTATAATCGCTTAAAATAAGAAATAGCCAAACAAATTATAATCATAAGAGATTATAATCATAAACATATACATGCATTATTTATTTTTACTTTTTATTATTAGGAGGTTAGATGGTACACACATTCATCTACTGGGTATGTTACATCAATGTACTGTCATTTTTATTTTATATTTTTCTCACTGTACATTATTGTAGGTGGTAGATTTAGGGTTGGCGTGTAGATGTTAATAAAACACATTGTAGTATAAAATGACATGTTTTGTAAGCTTCTGGTTTTAGCTGTATCATCAAACAACATTACACAAAAACACAACATTTAAAGTCTTGAGTACAAAAAAGAAGTTTTAGCCACTGTTATTTGGCTTACATTTCAAACAGAATTCGCACTGATTTTCCGGAAACAGCAGACTTAAAATAGCTTTGAGTCGAGGGAACCCCTGCTATGGACTCTCAGGATGTAATTCATAAATTTAGTCTGTCTTATTTGTCTTCTCTACTTCCTCTTTTCCCTCGTATTGTTTCTCCCTGCTGGCGTCTCCTCTGTCACAGCTCGCCACTTTTCCTCTCGCTCTTTCAAACCTGCTCTGTTTGGCCACCCAAATATTTACACATATAACTCTGTCCCTGTAACACAATGATTCTGTTTTTGAAGGAAAAAAGCACAGGAACGGTAAACCTGCAGCCTCTCACGTGCTGATTTTTGGGCTCAATTTGCTGAAAATGTGCTTACCCTCAGGACATCAGTTTTGGAGAGATTAAGCATTACCTCAGTTGCTCAGCAATGGAGGCTATACAGTGGATGGGAGTCCAAACAGCTGATAAAAACATTACAATAACACTCCAAATAATCAGCTAATGTCCTGAGAAGAAAAAAAAACCCTGCATGTGTGAAGGAAACAAATCCATCAATTTCTTTCTTCTTAAAACTGCTGCTTTGGGTTAAAATATGAGTCCACATATGGACTGAAATCAAATAAAGGCTAATGATAGTTTGGATTCGAGTTCAAGAGGTTATGTTTACTTAAAGATGCCTCTAATTGCATTGTGAGAGTTTTTATTTTGGCCTCATCTTCTGAAGTGAGTGAAATGAGAAAACATAATAATTAAATAATGCTAAAATGAGACAAAACGCTGCACCCATGAAGAACAGTGTTTGTGTTTCGAAGATATTCTAATAAGTCAAAGACTGATGCATTGTCCAGTGTGTTTACTTCACTGAGCAAGGAAAAGCAGCAGCCACAGAAGACCGAGTGTGTTATCTCAAGTAGATCTGTCTAATTGATCATAATGCAGGAATTCCATTATATTATAAAAACATCATATTATGTAATTATCATATATCGCTCTATGGCGGGAAACTTGATTGGCAACAATGTCACTGAGTTTTGGAAGGAGGTGAAAGCTACAGATAGGGCCAAGACAATATTGCCTTGCCATATTGAGGGTGTATCTGGTGCACAAAATATAGCAGAGCTGTGGAGACAGCACTATGTAACTCTATTTAATTGTATTAAAAGTGAGCCCTATTGAGTGGGTGAGTTAAATGAGGATTTAATTCACTTTACTCCCAATGAGGTCTATAATGCTATAGAGCAACTAGCTGATAACAAAGCTAGTGGCAAAGATAACATCACTGCGGAGCATCTCAAGTTGGCCAGCCCAAGAGTGGCAGCCCCTGTTTGCTTCACAGGGCTGATGACTCATGGTATACTGCCAGACACCATGTTGACCGTCACATTAGTGCCCGTCATTAAGGACATTGCAGGGAAAATAGGGAGTCTTGAGAATTATAGACCCATCGCTGGCTGGCATTCTTTCAAAGGTGTTAGAAAAGATGCTACTAGATAGAATGAGTGGGCTCATTGGCACCACAGAAAATCCATTTGGCTTTAAGTTTTATGTATCTATGCTTTGAAAGAAGCTGTTGAATCCTATAGAATGCAGGGCTATACAATGTTTATAGGGTTTATTGATGCATCCAAGGCATTTGACAGAGTAAATCATCATAAGCTTTTTACTAAACTTATGCTTAGGGGTGTGCCGGGATGCATTATACGTATACTGGTTTACTGGTATGCCACACAATGCATGCAGGTTAGATGGGGAAATAGCCTATCAGCACCCTTCAGTGTAAGTAATGGAGTACGGCAGGGGGGCTTTTGTCTCCAGCTCTGTTTAACTTATACATGGACAACCTTTCAAAGCAGTTGGGAAAATGTAAGACGGGTCGTGTAATAGGGAATACTCTGTTAAACTACCTGATGTACGCAGACGATTTAGCTATTATGTCCCCCAGGACTGTTGGGTTCCAGCAGTTGTTGGATATATGCTCTAAGTATGGGGTTGAGTTTGATGTACAGTACAATGTAAAGAAGAGTCTTGTGTTGGTTTGTAGGACTAAGGAAGATCAGAAGATGCACTTCCCTTTGTTTTACCTGTCAGGACATTGTATCTGTGTATCTAACTGTACAAAATATCTTGGGCATATTATTACTGACAAGATGGAAGATGATGCTGACATGTATAGGCAAAGACGAATGTTGAATATTCAAGTGAACATGTTAGTCAGGAAATTTCATTACTGCCCTGATGATGTGAAGGTGCACCTGTTTCGTGCTTATTGAACCCCTATGTATGCAGCCTCATTATGGGAAACTATAAAAAGGCGACCATGTGCAAACTGCAGGTAGCATATAATGATTGTGAGGATACTGTTGAAGAAGCTCAGGAGTAGCAGTGCAAGTAAGCTTTTTATGATTTGCGGCTGAGCTGTTTACAGGCCCTTTTGAGGAACCTAATGTTTAAGTTTATGTGTCGACTTGATGAGTCACAAAACTATTATAGTAAGGCTCACAAGTCCAAGGTGTAGCTCGGTCCAATATCAATCACATCTATGGAAGCATTGGTATGAGTGCCTTTTAAGATTCTTGTGAAAAAGGGTGTATTTTATATGTTTATGTAATAATTTCCCTTTTTTTGTATATGTTGTATGTCCTGCTATTGGGCCTACAGCCTGTAATAAAGATTATGTAAAGATTATGTATATAAAACCCATCTCTTTCAACACTATTTGACATCATAAAAAAAAAAAAAAATTAAAAAAAAAATAACGCTACTTTTTCTTTTTCCTTCTTGCCTGCACTTATTAGAAAATAGGATTTGAGTGTAATTCACTTCTTAAATTCAACATTTTAAAAAAGCAAAACTTGATGATGATAATTTCTTGAAGCAAACATAAATAAATAAATAAATAAATAAAGTCATTATGGCTGTTATATTTATTTGAAAGTCATACTGGCATGTAGTGGTAAAACCATGGCATTACAAAGGAATATTATTTTTCTGGTCACCCAACGGCTATAATTTTGCTCTTTGCACTGGAATTTATTAATTCTTTTCTGCTTTAACCCGAAATACTATGCTAATTGTAATGATGCAATGAGCATGTACTAATGATTAATCAGCCGTTTCCGGACTTCCTTTTTCCCGATTATCCTATCAGAGCGTTAACACTTCCCCTTAAATATTGCCAACTTCCTCTTCCCTGCATCTCGTTCTTTGCATCCCTCCGCCACGCCCTTACACCTCTCAACTGGGAACCAGGTGTTGGGTCTCCGGCCAGAAGAGATCTGGCCCACGCTAAGCTCGGTTCCTCCCAAGGTTTTTACTCCCACGAGGAGTTTTTGTTCCTTGCCACAATCGTGTTTGGCATGCTTAGTCAGGGACAACTGGTTTCAAGTCTCTCAGTTCTGCTCAGTTTGCCTATCGCTTCCCTAACCGCATCACCATCAATTCTAGGCTATCCCAGTCTCCTCTGGGGAGCGCGTGGGGATCGAGCTGGAACGCCAATCTCTGCCCAGCCCTCGCCTACTAGATGTAGTCTCCCAAGGGCTCGGGGTGCACCAAGCTCCCGGACAGCACGCCAAACATGCTTAATATTCGTTATCAATGAGGAAGTGGGAAAAATAAATAATAAGCATATTAGAAAATATTCGTGAACGTTTTGCAAATAACGCATTTCGACAGCTGGCGGCTCATCAGCTAATCAGTCCCCTTACCAACTTCCCATCACCTCATTTCCCTTCACTATATAAACACCAGATTTCATTCCATCCACATCTCGCTTCAAGCATCACACCTCCTCCCCTTCTACGCCATTATTCAGTTCACGTCCGGGGGAGCAGTACGGGACTGAGCCGAACATCGAAGCCTGCCTTCACTAGGGTTCATGCCACTAGGGTTCGGGGTTCGCTGTTCTCCCGGACTAGCTCCCCTGACAGCACGCCAAACCAGCTATACTATTTATGAGGAAAGCGTGAACTCTTGAAATCACTCCGCAGAATAAGTAAATATCAGTACCCAATCAATCCACATGATGTGTTAGTAATCATAAAAAATGATTAAAAATACATTGAAACTGCCATCTATCCTGCTTAGACTAATTCAAACATATTGAGCTGTTAGGACCTAAGAGCTCTATGAACCATTGACCACGTGGCGGTGAGATCAAAGAGTGTTGCAACTCATGTTTCAGCACATGCCCCTCAAAAGGTCTGTGCACGGCCCTGCTCGATAGTGTTGACAAATGCAAAATTTATATAAAAAGGCATTTGTTGATGTAACCTTGCCATTGCAACTTCCTTCTATGCAGATTTGAACTGTTTTGCTGAACCTTAGTTATACGGGATTCAAACCGGTGCTTTTCATTGTATACCGAGTAAACCTACCGTCTCTGATTATGCTTCATTAAAATAAATTCTATACAATTGTTATGAAACGGAATATTAGGTATCGGAGTTTCACTGCCGCTAGTGTTCATCTCTATTGGAAACTGCAGTGTTATGTGCTCACTGGCATGCATGAGCTGATGGTGAATACATTTCAGCTATTTTTTTGGTTGAATTTTATATTTCTAGGAATATATCACGAGAAATATAACAAAAATATTCATTCCCCCTCATGCCATTAAAAACCTGTATGAGTTTCAGTCTTCCAGGAAATGCAAAAAAGGAATTATAAAGAATGTTGAAGGAAGTTCTTTATTTTGAGATGCACAGAAGAGACTTTCAGTAACTGAAAAAAGTTAATTTGCATGGGTAGAGTTGCATTTATTTTGATCTTTCTCATACTGTACTTCCTAAAAAACAACAACAAAAAAACACGAACGGTGGCAACATTTGTGGCCCAATTTGATGATAGAGATATAGAAGTGACAAAAAGGAAGCGGCAAGAGGAAGCTGAAGGCAGACATAGGCTCACTAAATCACTCATTTGAGATGCCAGCTGTAACGCTTAGACCACGACTCAGCAAACAGTTTGAATTCAAGTAGAAGGATTTATTAACAAACTTAATTTACTGCAGAGTAGGGGTAAACACATCAACTTAAACATTCCTTCTTGTCTTCGGCTCAAAGTATCAAGCGATCTCCTGATCGTTAGGCAGTAGACAGACTGGGCAGACACAGGTTAGTATATAAGTATCTTACTGTTGCAGGTATTTCGTGAATGGTCTGAGATCCCAGTATCTCGAGGCAGGTAGACAAAGCTGAGGAATTAGGATGTTACCTCGAGCTCAGCAGCTGAACAACTGGCGACTGTGGCTTTTGAAATGCTCAGGTAAGTAGAGACAGGTGGCCCTCATTTAGAACGTTGGTGATTGAGTAGGTGGCAGTACTGGGATCAGTGGATATAGACACCATGTGCAATTGCATTTTATTGCCTTTCTTCTTGAAAAATGCAATACAGAGAAAAAAAAGAAGAATCAAACATTTGAAAGGGTGATCATGGTTGGGAAATGGCATGAGACAGACCTCCAATGTCACCCACATGACATAGTCTAGGGCAGATCATGCGCACTAACCACTAATCATGATTCTGACTGTACTTATTCCATATGATTTAAACTAGTGACGTTCACACCGGCTAGACATCACATCACTTATATTTAATAAACAACTTCAGATCCTGTATAAAACATATACACACACAACATCAAAAAAACTGTGCAGTGAAAAGGTTTTTGCCTCACTTTCCTCAATTAATGTCAGTGTTCATGATTCAACAATTAGAAAAATGGCATCCATGGGAGAGTGACAAGGCATGATGTTCAGGCATAATTGATGGAACCATGAATACTTAGGTTTTGCAGTTCGACAATGATCTCAAACACTAGCTCCAAATGGCTCAATGAAATGAAAAATGATATGAAGGTTTTGGAGTGGCCAAGTCAAAGTCTGGACTTGATTGAGATGCTGGGGCATGCCCCTAAACAGTCCTTTCGAAAACCCTTGAAACAGTGGGCCCTCAAGGAAGACCAGTGAGCCAAAATTTCTCCACAGTGATGTGTTAGACTTATTGTCAGTTACCACAAATGTTTGACAGCAGTTGTTGTGATTTGTTTGAAGATCTGAATCTTTTAAGTGTGACAAAAATTTAAAAGAAAAAAAAAAAGAAGGGCCGAAAACCTTTTCAAGCCCACTGTGTAATTCTTCTTCTTTTGGTGTTAGTAGTTAGTAAATATTCAAGACGTTTTAGATAAAAGAATTCAGTTTCTGTTCTGTTTAACTTTTCAGAATGTTTTTCTTATTATTGGTGTTTTCATTAACATACGCAGATCACATGACCAACTATTATATAAGGAACTAAGAATATTACTGCATTCCTAAAAACATGTCATCAGGTCAAGCCACACTGTTCCTCTTGGGAAAAACAGCTAACCCAACCTTTGTTTCAGCCTTCAGCATGAGTCCGGTTGGCACACCTGATGTGGTTCAGCACCAAGGACAGAGACCAGACGGAAACACATGCTTTGGAATGTAAACACCACAATCAGCCAAATATTCAGCTGCTGTCACTTCATCTTTCTGTTAATCAAAGCTTCAAATAGACAGTGACACATTTTCTTGGAAACACATTTTCTCTTTCAGTTTAGACAAGTGCAAACACTGTCCTTTTCAAATTAAAGGGTTCGACATAAGTAAACAAATAAGTGCTCCACTCACATCTGCCAATTTCAGTCTCTGTACAACTTTTTATTCTATTTTAATAAAACAACTTTTTTTAAAAGGTCTAATGTCAGGAAGGCTGTTGGCTTGTGAGCATCAGTTTGGAAATGTCCATGACGTCAAGGATTTTCCGGTCTGCTAGTGGGTATATTCATGAATTTATTTAGAAAAGTGTTTTATTTTTATGCATTACAATTTCCTAAGATCTTTGGTTTAGTTCATGAATATGTTTGGAAGAAGGCTCTTTTTACAGTGGATAGGAAGTGCATAACAACATTACAAAGTGTGAAACACTTTTACGAAGTTGGAGACAAATCTACATGTTGGAAAAGATTTTTACCTATTATAAAACACAATTACCACATTTAGTTTGCGTTCGAAGGTCAGGCATATCAGTACCATGTTCTGCCCTTCGGGCTCTCCTTGTCGCCCCGTGTATTCACCAAAGTGGCGGAGGCTGCCCTGACTCCGCTCAAGAAGAAAGTGGTTCGCATTCTCAACTAACTCGACGATTGGCTAATACTAGCACAATCCAGAGCTCAGTTGTGCGAACACAGGGACTTGGTGTTACAACACCTCAGCCTGTTGGGCCTTCAGGTCAATTGGGAGAAGAGCAAACTCTGTCCGGTGCAGAAGATCTCTTTTCTTGGTATGCGCTCAGTCGGTGCTGCACTGCTTGAATTCGTTCAAACGCAAGACAGCGGTCCCACTGAAACAATTTCAGAGGATCCTGGGGCATTTGGCTGCGACCACAGCGGTGATCCCACTGGGGTTGCTTCATATGAGACCGCTTCAGCACTGGCTTCACGATCGAGTCCCGAGGTGGGCATGGAAACATGGTACGTTCCGGGTTCAACTAACACCGGACTGCCCCCATTAATTCTCCCCGTGGTCAGACCTGAATTTTCTCCGGGCCGGAGTGCCTCTGGAACAGGTCTCCCGGCATGCTGTGGTATACACAGATGCCTCTACCACCGGGTGAGGGGCCACGTACAATGGGCATGCAGTGTCAGGAGTCTGGACAGGACCCCATCTGCATTGGCACATCAACTGCCTCAAGCTGTTAGCAGTGCGTCTAGCTCTGGGTCGTCTCAAAGAATGCCTTCAGGGTCATCACGTGCTGGTCTGCACGGACAACACATCGGCCGTTGCGTACATCAACCATCAAGGTATCTACGCTCCCGCCGTATGTCGCAGCTCGCCCGCCACCTCCTCCTGTGGAGTCAGAAGCATCTGAGGTTGCTTTGCGCCATTCATATTCCGTGTTTTTACAACTAGACAGCCGATGAAGAATCTCGAGCAGCGCTCCCTGGAGAGTGGAGACTCCACACCCTGTCGGTCCAGCTGATATGGGAGAAGTTCGGAGCTGCACAGGTTGACCTGTTTGCCTCCCCAGAAACCTCTCATTGCCAGTTGTTTTTCACTCTGACCGAGGGAACCTTAGGCAGAGACGCCCTGGCACACAGCTGGCCACAGGGCCTACGCAAGTATGCGTTTCCCCCAGTGAGCCTACTAACACAGTTCCTGTGCATGGTCAGGGAGGACGAGGAGCAAGTTCTGGTCGTAGCCCCGCACTGGCCCACCAGAACCTGGTTCCCCGAACTCATGCTCCTTGTGACAGCCCCTCCTTGGCCGATACCTCTGAGGAAGGATCTTCTGACTTCTGACTCACCCTTTGGCACCCGCGCCCAGATCTGTGGAAGCTCCACGTCTGGCCCCTGGACGGGACGCGGAGGTTCTAAGTGACCTACCCCAAGAGGTAGTCGACACGATTTCTTCTCCGAGAGCACCTTCTACAAGAGCTGTCTACGCGTTGAAATGGAACCTGTTCGTCAAGTGGTGTTCCTCTCAGCAAGAGGACCAACGGAAATGCACGATTAGAGTCATGCTCCTCTTTCTTCAGCAAGGGTTGGAGCGAAGGCTGTCTCCCTCCACCCTCAAAGTTTATGTGCCTGCGATTGCCGCAAACCTTGTGGTCAATGCGCTGAGAGAGGCCCCCTTCGAGCGTTTGCCAGCAGTTGAGCTCAAGTTTCTTTCAATGAAAACTCTTCTCCTGCTCGCATTGGCCTCTATCAAGAGGGTAGGGGACCTACAGGCATTTTCGGTCGACGATTCATGCCTTGAGTTTGGATTTGAGTATTCCCAGGTAACACTGAGGCCTCGGCCCGGCTATGTGCCCAAGGTTCCCACCACTCCCTTCAGAGATCAGGTGGTGAGCCTCCAAGCGCTGCCCCCGGAGGAGGCAGACCCAACCCTACTGTTGATATGTCCCGTCCGAGCACTTAGATGCTACGTAGACCGGACACGTAGCTTCAGGACCTCAGAACAGCTCTTTGTCTGCCATGGCGGACGGCAGAAGGGGAATGCCGTCTCCAAGCAGAGGATGGCCCACGGGATAGTGGATGCTATCACCCTGGCTTACCAAGCACAGGGTGTGCCCTGCCCCATCAGAGTACGGGCTCACTCGACACGTAGTGTAGCTTCGTCCTGGGCTTTGGCACGTGGCACCTCGCTGGCAGATATTTGTAGGGCTGCGGGTTGGGCGACCCCGCACACGTTCGCTAGGTTCTATAGCCTTCGTGTAGAACCAGTATCCTCCCGTGTTCTCACCTCGAATAGAGCTGAAGAGCCGGAGTAGGACCTGGTCGGAGTAGGACCCGGACGTCCCAGTGCTCAGTTACTTAATAGTGCAGGTGCTGTTTCCTGTGGTCGAGTCCCGGCATAGAGACCAAACACTGGGGGTTTGGGAGACTCCCACACGACACTGAAAGGGGCAACTCCATGGCGTTTTCCATAGGGATCCCTATTCGTCGGTCACCGACGTGACTCGGAGTGACCGACTGATAGGGAACGTCTCGGTTACGTATTGTAACCCTCGTTCCCTAAAGAAGGGAACGGAGACGTCACGTCCCCTCGCCATGGATCTGTGCCGCTGCTAGGGGACCATAGACACCGGCTTGGCTCCTCAGGGAAGAACTAATGAATGCTTATCCGCTGACCTATTTTATATTCGCGCTGCGACTACGATCAGCTGGATTTTAATCAGCATATGCCAATTTCATTGGCGTGTTTGTATACACGCAGAGTTGATTTGCCATCTCGAAGCGAGATTCTTATTCGTCGGTCACCGACGTGACGTCTCCGTTCCCTTCTTAAGGGAACGAGGGTTACAATACGTAACTGAGACGTTTTTGCACTTCCCGGCCAACGTATCTTTTGCTCTTTTACAGTAAAAACAGTAATAATGTGAAATAATATTGCAATTTAAAACTACTGTTATTTATTTACATTTATTTTGAAATGCAAAATAAGACATTTAACTCCAGTGTAACATGATCCTTCCAAAATCATTCTAATTTGCTGATTTGCTGATCAGACAAACATTTCTGAATATCATCAATGTTGAGCTGATTTGCAATGTTGAGTGACAGTTTTGCTGCATTTCAGTTTTCTTTTCTTTTTTTTTTAAAGTCTTTACTGTCCCTTTTGATTAGTTTAAGTGACTTTTAGCTTTGTAAGCGAGGCTCGTGCTCTTCTCTTTTCTGTTATACACTATTTATGTCTTGTTTTTGTGTCTGTGGAACACCAAAAGCAGTTTTCCCAGTAAAAAGGAAAGCTGAGAAAGACAAACACTGTCTTGATTCCAGGGGATTAAGAGGGTCAGTATCCAGCAGAGCCAGAGGTCATCACTGCCCTGAGAAAACACGCAAGAGCTAATGCGGAGGTGGACTGTAAACAAGCTGAAGTAAATACTGAGCTGAAAGGTCATCTGCCTTTATTTAGATGGATGCAATATGTATATAACAATGTGACACAAGAAACTTATTCGAGCATTCAAGCTGAAAAAAAACAAAACCTCTACACATTCTTCCAACCTGACTGTTAAAAGGTGTAAATAACACATACATTGTATCAAATGTGCAAATGTATCTTTCTTCCCATTTCTATTTACCAAAAAATAAATAAATAAATTGCTGCATCATATAAAGTAAAAATGTGACGAACTCATCATAAGGTTTCTGTTTTAAAGGAAGTGGAAAGCAGTGTTCTCACATCTCAAGGCAGAGCACTACGGGTAAGTTTTGCATTGTTTGAAGTAACATGAAGTACCCTAAACTTTGTTATAAAGACGTGAAAAATTAATTAATCATGCTTGAATTGAGTTTAATCATGAGTTTCATTCTTCTTAATATATTAAAGAGGAAATGTGGATTCGTGATTTTTAGAAAAGCTAAATGAGACGTGATTTTGGTCTTAGGTTTTAGAACAACATGTAGCAAAAAAATATAAAACAGTAATAATGGTAATTAAAAAAATAATAAATGTTAGGATAACACTTTAGAATAATGGTCTGATGTTAACAAGTAACTATGTAGGAAGTAATCAGTGAGTAGAACTACATTAACACTTAACTTAATACTATTCACTAATAATAGAGAAGCAAGATTGAAAACAATAAGTTTTATTAATAATGTTAATAATTAGGAAGTGATTGCATCTTTTCCCGTTATGAACTCTAGATTCCAAAAGACCTAGTGAAAGTAGGCTGGGCAGGTCTTTTCTTGAATATAAATAATGATGACAAAACAATTCATAACCTTAATGAGGGCATCAACTGCATTTGCAGCATAATGTATTTAACAACACAAAACAGCATATTCCAGATTACAGTGTCAGGTAAAATATCACAAGTGCCTCACAAGAATGTATGACTGTACATTGTGTTAGATAAATATAAAATATGTTATACTGAGTGATTAAGGTGCTTTTCACTTTGAAATAATGGCCCAGATTACTAGTAGTCTTACAGGTGAGCGTGAGAAATAAGTTTTCTGGAAATCTGTTTTAGGCTTATAATCATGGTTAGGTGCTTCTACAACCTTGTTAATCAGCTATCATTTCTCACTGATTTAGGCATACATTTTGGTTGGGGTATGTTTAAGGGTAAAAATTGGGAAAAGTTTATATTTTTGGAGAGTAATGTTGACCCAGAATTAACAAAAGATCCAGTATCATGTCTTACTTGGCAAAATCATGGTGACCTAGTCTTGCAGGCTGACAAGATAACAAGTGCAACATGTTCCTGGATCAACATTGTGATCAACCTGGTATCACTCCAAGACATGACATTATCACATTGGTCCGCTTTGAAAAACGTGTAGCTGTCACGGTTTAGCCTCCTCAGAAGTGAAACTTACAAGTTTTGTGGTAATGAGTCACGGCGGACGGAGAGATGGTGATCAATCCTTGTGCCTCAGAATTAGAATATTAATCCTTTTTAATAAATAATAAATAATGTACAACAGTAGTTGTATCTGCTGGTTTATCTTGTGTTTTAGTAACGTATGGTAGGTTTAGGGGCAGCGTCTGTGTTACATGCTCATAAATGTAGGAATAAAGTAATGTAAATAACACTGTTGTGACGGTTTACAGTGGAAAAATCACACCCCAATACAATAATGTTAATATCATTACCCAATATTTTAATCCAAATCCGTGCGTTGATCACAGCTGATCCCTGTCACTGATGTGTAAGTTTCATGTCTGAGGAGGCTAAACTGGGACAGCTACATGTTTTTCAAAGCGGACCAATGTGATAATGTCCCATGATGCCAGGTTGTTGTGATTAACCAGTCAGATTTAAAGAACAAGTTTAGTTTTTGTGAAATCTAGGCTTACAATCAGCGTTTGGTACATCAGTGTCAGTCATCTATCATTTACTCTGATTTTAGGCATCACTCATGGGTAAGGTTAGGATTAAGTGAGAACTATGGGGCTATAAAATGGTACACAAAAACCATCCTAAATTTGATGTCACGGTCATTTCTCCGATATGCGTATGTATGATTCACAGAATGAGTGTACAAACAGAAGGGGGGGTTATTTGAGTGTTTCCTGTAATACTAATATTGGCGCTAACATGAGCTAGCTAATGCTTTCAGCTGAAAAATGACATGTAGTTGCAGAGTTACTTATCAACAGAGTAAAAGTAAAAACAAACTTGTCATATTACACATTCATCTGATATAATATCTGATCTCATGGCTGTTTGAGAAAAAAAAAACATTATTATTTTTACTTATAAGTGGTATTTGTCAGCTTTTGTAACGATATGGAGGCGAGGAGTCATGTGGATTCAAGCGCAGGCTGTATTTATTTAGAAAACACGGAGAATAAACAGACAGGGTTACATCAGCGA